>CAUYRT010007708.1:0-11512 GCA_963574885.1 Lepilemur ruficaudatus
AGAGACACAGTCCATTTGCCTGGCTTGTAAGATTGGGCACAGAATGGATGACCAGGAAAAAAGAAAATTGTGCATGATCGTTCTTTTGAGTGAGTTAAGAAAATCAATGCCAGAGAATCCATAAGAGGAGGAAAGAAGGAGACTCTTGCCAAGAGGACTGGGAATTTTGGATGCCAAACACCATGGTCGCGAAGGCCACTGTACTCACGAGAGGCAAGTGTGTTTTAGCGAAGAGAGATAGAACAAAGCAAATCTACAAAGTAGAGCTGCTCTGCTGGCTTTGCCACTTCCTCTGCTGTGGGACTCCAGGCAAGCTTCTTAACAGCTCTGAGAGACGATCCCCTTGTCAGTAAGATAAGGAAATTGAGACTGACAGTGGGAGGGCTATAGAGTGAATAAAGCAAGGTCTTGAGTCAGTTGCCTGGACACTAATAACTGGTATAAATTAGGTGCACAATAGATGTGTATTCCCGAGTTGTCCTCAGGTGCATGGCTGTCAAATCCAGCGTTCTGAAAGGCAGCAAACAGGCCATCACGATGCCAAATAAAAATTATCTTGAAGGTGAATACAATATAGAACACACGGGCAACAGAATTTGCTTAACTTAAAATGAAGCCCAGTCCTGTGTTTGCATCCCTGCAGTGGGTAATAATGACCTAATGAGATTCTACTACTTTCCTTGGAAGCTTAGATGTCATATGTCTGCATCAGACGTACAGAACGCTCTCGCGAAACAGGACCAACAGTGGAAAAGACCAGCCTGAATTAATTTCAGGCTGAATTTAGAAAGTCTTCTAAAGAAAATCCATTTTATTAAAGTTAAATTCCCCTTCGACAGATTGAGGGTCAAGACTTCAATCGTGACATTGAAGAATAGATTCTCTGAATGGATTTTCTGGAGGAGATATTGGTAGTTTACTTGCAATGTTTTAATTTTTTAAGGCAAGATATTGGAATAACGTTAATATCCTTCTGTTTTCCTTGTGTTCATTAATTAGCATTAATTAATTAACAGAACCCCGATTAAATAAAAGGTAACATTGTTGTCATTTTAGTATCCACTTGATTTCATTGAGCCAGCATTATTTTTTTAAAAAGAGATTTTATGCTACTTTCAAGTGGCAAAACTAGTGACTAATGGAGTGCAAAGAACACTTAAGTAGGTAAGAGGGAGTAGTTATTAGGACATTGCATATAAATGAGCACTTTCTTCCAACATCCTGGGACGGTGTAGTATTTCAGTAGCTTCATTTCCCTTGCATTTCACGTGCCCCATTCATGTCATAGACAGTAAATACGACAGTGAGTGTCAGTCCAGTAAGAATCCAAAGGCTCACAAACTCCAAATTTAAAAAGGTATGGCTGTTGCCTTCATGTATTTTCTCTAAGCAAAAAAGGTGTTTGGGGGAGACCTTTCAAACATGGTGGTTTGACACGTGGCACAAGCCTCTGAAAGCACCTTTTTCAGTCTCACCTGTGTATAATTTTGCTTTGGGTCCCTCCAACCTTTCAGCTAAAAGATGAACGTGTAGGCAAAGACAGATTTGGAACTGCCTGATACTTCTCAGTTCTTCGGGAAGTGTTTTTTGCACCGCTCCTCGGAGGGACGCGGTGTTAAATGTGATGAAATGTCACCAACGGGTTTAAGCACAGGGCTCCCGGTGCCTTTCTCTATGCTTAATTGAACTTGTATTTTCACTTCAAAGACAAGGCTTTGGAAACGCAGCACACACCACGTCCCATGTTGCAATCTAAGTAGTCACTCACGTCAGCAAGGAACAGAAAGGGAGCAGATAACCACCACGAATCCCGTTCTCAGGGCCCCTTTATTCATTTACGTAAAACGAAAAATCATATCACGCTATTCTTCAGTAATTGCCTTTTTTCATTTCGGTTGAATTTGCCTCAGATTACAAAAGGAAATGTCATTCTCTATGAGAAAATTGCCAAGTAGTTCCATATTGATCAGGAACAAGTCCAGTATTGATCTCTGAAACTGCTGTGCCTTTTTCTCATTGGAATAGTTCTGTTCAAACGAAACTGCGTAAGCAGGATGCGGTCCTGTGTTCGGTCTCAGTGGGCCGCGTGAGTGAGCACAATGCATTTAACAGAGCCTGCCGGGGGAGCTCAGACTAAGGGAAAGATTCCCCGCCATGCGGTCCTAGGCATTTCATCATAACGTGCTTCTCTTTAAAAGAAGAAAAAGTCAACTTGGGAGTTGTAACCATGACTAAGAACTCAGTATAAGATAAATCACAGATTTGGCAAAGATTATGTCATAAAATCAAAGGTACAGCTGTCAATTTCTACAGTCACTTGAGAGAATACAATTGGGCTATAAACTGTGTACAAATATCCTACACTTATCGGTTATCCAAGGGGTCTTCCTATTCTGTAAAGATATAGCCAACACATAAAAATTACCACACTGTCATATCAAAAAATTGCCCTAAGACAAATTTAGCTATATAAGCTTGTTTTACGTTGAAAGATGTTTTTGGATCTATAGGATTTTTTATTACCTGAAGATGCAATTATCCAGAACCGTCTGGTGCCCCCAAGTATGAGGTTACATGACTTATCCAGGAAGGAATAGTAAGTTACCAGTAAAGCCACAGTTAGGACTTGGACTGAATTAAGACTCTTAACTTGAAGATTAGGGCTTTGCCCTCTGTAAGCTATTTTCTCATATAACAGGTAGGTAGGTAGGTAGATAGGTGAGAGAGAACCTTTTTATAAAACTATCCTTGAAAATTTATTTGAACTTCTGCCACTACTTCCTCTTAATATCCTTAAAGCAAGCAGAGACATGCAGAATCACCTCCATTGGGCTCTGAGCTGTACCCCAAATTTGTGTCTCTCTGTTCACAACACCCTTACTAACCAATGGAGCCATGTGAGTTTAGAGAGAGGAATCGACCTACCTGTGCATTTTTTCTCAGTTTCCTTTCTGTCTACAACACCCAAATGATAACACTGATGTGCACAAAACAATGGCTTTTTTTGCAGGCTGCTGCATGGACAAGATAGTTTGTGGGTAGTAATTAGTTTCTGGCCTAGTTAGCCATGGAAAACACCCCAGTGTACCTTGACACTGGGGCTGAAGATATCTGGGTTTACCTGTATTCTTTGCTTGGGTTCCACTGCCCTCTGTCTTACCAAACACACCAAGCAAGCTTCGATGGAGAAAAAAGAAGATGCGAAAAAGTAGCCCGTGGTTCTCAAATCCCAGTACCTAAAAGAAAACAGGACACTGACTTAACGGTAGCCTTTGAGGCAGTGTGATGAACCACGAGGACAAATGTCACATGTTAAATTCACACTGGCTTGAGCAATGTAAATATGAAGGTACGGGTATGTTTAGTGTAGAAGCATGCCAATGCCTTATAGAGATGGAAACAGGGCAAGCAGTCTCACCCTGGTGCGTTGGGTGTGATATGTATGGGGAAGATGACAGGCAGCGTGTACTTAAGCTAATGATACTGACTGGAGCCTCAGAGATGTTTCCACGTCACCTGCTAGATGGTGTTGCCTCTTCCTCCCTGGGTGTCTGCCCATCACTGCCAGCAGGTTGTGCTGCTGGGCAGAAACCATTTCATTCATTCATTCAACCACTGTTTACTGAATACCCGCCCTGTGGTGGCCCCCATGTTGGGGCTTGGGGTTCAGAGATCAAAGATGCAAACCCTTCCCTTGAATGCTCACAGCTTAGTGGCGGCAGTCAAATAGGCAAATGATTATTGGCAAGCTAATTCAGTAAATGTAGTGAAAGAGGGGGCCACTAACCCAAGTGGGAAGGCCAGGGAGTCCTCAAGAACAGCAGTGGTTCTCCCAGAAGGTGGGGCAAGGACACTCCAGGTAGAGAGGAGGTGACCTCCATACTGCCCAGCACTGCGGAGTACTTACCTGGATTGCACCTTGTGCTAAGCACTTGAAAAGCATGATCCCATTTGTTCCTCAAACAACCCTGTGAGCCAAGTACTCCAGCCATCTGCATGGTACAAATGTGGAAACTGAGGCTCAGGTGGGCACCTGTGGGTCCAAGGTCACGTGGACAGTGAGCAGCAAGGTCAGCACTCAAACCCAGGTCTAGTCCAAAGCTCGCACTCCTCACACTGGGTCTTTCCAAGTTCTGTAGTGTGAGGATATAAAGCGAGCAAAAGATAAAGTGTGAGCATGAACAAGATTGGTGGGAAGAACACAGTGGGGAATGAGGATCTCGGGAGGGCAGAAGCTGCCTGTGTCCTCAGGTGACTATTGCATCACCCAGAGGAAGCAGACAAAGAGGAATGTCCTGGCTGGTGCACAGCGGATAGAGTCTGGGGTATCAGCGCTACGGTGTTTTGGAGACACCTTGTTATCCTGCTGTGCGGGATAAATCCATGCGCCTAACCTTTTCCCTCTTATTCCAGCCTACACCCCTTCCCCCAATCTTTTCCTTAAATGTGGCTGCAACACAGAGGCTGGTTATAGTTCCAGAGCAACAGAAATGTTCTTTTTCTTTACTCCAGTCATGCCTGGAATGCCTCTCCTTCTACTGCCTCCTCCATTCTCTCCTCCCCACCGCCCCGAATAAAATAAAGTACAATAATAACAGCACGCTAGAGTACCCACTGTGCTCTTCGTGCAAGCTTGGTTAAACAAATCACATTGACCTTTAATAAAAATGTGCCGAATGCTTCCTTCTCTCATTCAATATGTTAATCTTCAGGCCAAACCATCATCAGAGCAAGCCTCATTAAGTGCAAATCTGATCCTGCTACTCCCCAGCTTCAAACCCTCCAGTGATTCCACAGTGCCTCCAAGAGGAAACCCAAACTCCCAGCCGTGCAGAGGAGGACCTTCGGGTGTGGCCTGTGCTGACCCCACCAGCCACATTTCTCACAATGTCCCTCCCCCTGCATCGCATACTCCGGTGGTCCCCGAGTACACGCTGCTCTGCTGTTTCCTCCCCTCTTTCTCGAGCGTGGCTCTGTCTACGGTGCCCTTGACACCCCGCCCCCTGCCAGCCACACATCGATCACCTCCCGTTGTTCAAGATGCAGTTCAGATCAGCTCCTCCATTCATCCTGTCCTGAGTCCTCCCCACCCCAAGCAGAACTGACAGCCTCTCCCTGGGCCCAGTGCACATTTATGTCACTGTCTTTATGATGCCTGCATTTGCTCAATTATGTCCTGTTCATCTATACCTGGCTTAGTACCTGAAAAATATTAGGGGCTTAAGAAACAGAGACAAATATGAATACCCGATGTAAACATATCATGTTGGCACCTGGTCCAGCTCCCAACAACCGTCACACTGGTGTGCGCTCTGGGCACTGTGACTTTGTCATGGCTTTGTCAGGCAGCAGCTGACCACACAGGCCATATTCCACTTCTCTGTTGAGCTGAGTACGTTCCTGATGGAAAGGAGAAACATTTCAATGGGAAGTAGAAGAAAGTCCTTCCTGTTAGGGTTGGTCTCCAAATCCAGTTCGACCAAGCTCTCTTCCCCATTGGGCTTTGCACAGACAGAGCCTTGGAGGGCGTCCATGACCCTGTCAGGGGAGTAGGAAGCCAGGGGGGTCAGTTTTGAATGGAGCAGGCAAAAGGGTGGTTTTTATTTACATCATTCCAAACCACTGGTCCAGTTGATTTGTTCATAATTTAATTGACAGGCAAAGGAACACTGAAGCTAAACTTCCCTTGACAAAGATAGCTCTTATGAGAGAAAGCTCCATGAGCAATTTCTGGAGGAAGAAACGGAGGGGAGGGATCTTGCCCAGGAAAATAGATTAGCAGCATTAGTACATAGGTAAATACAGGCTGGTCAAGGTGCATTTATCACCTCACATCATAGCCTGCATGTATTTATGTTGCCATGTGCTGTCTTTCTCTCCAACTACAATGAAGGAAGGCACTGCATCTGTCTTGTTTATTGCCCTATCATCAGAGCCTAACCGTGCCCAGCATAAAGGAGTGCTTAGTGAATATTTGTTGAATGAATGAATGACCTTGGTCTGGAGATCAGGAGAGCCAAGTTCCAGTTCCCACACTGCAGTCACCAGCTAGCTCTGTGACCTTGGGCAGGTTACTTTGCCACGCTGATCTCCAGTTTCTTGTCAATGAGGATATTGCTATCTGCCTGACCCATCTCACTGGGTCACTGTGAGGTTCCAGCTCTATGGAAATGTCCTTCTTTACCATTATATATGCACAATGCTGACCTTGAGAGATCACATCCACCCCTGAAGAGTTAGTCCTTTCCCACTGGGAATTAGACACATGGATAAGAGAACATACGTGAATCCAGGAACACTGGGAAGCCAGTCTTATCCCTCTGCCAGCCACAGGTTGGTTCCCTGCCATGTGTTCTCTAGGCCTCCTGGACTGGCCGTGGTGGTGGGTACTCATGGCACACCAGGGGACAAAATACTGCAGACATAGATGTGGAATCACTGGGCACAGGGAGCAATCAAAGGCATGAGTGTAGATGGGCTACCCTCAGACGACAGCACAGAGTGAGAAAAGAAGAGACCTTTGGACTGATCCTTGGGGAACTGAATCACTGAAAGAAGCAGGTGGAAGATCAGGAGTCAGCAACAGACTCTCAGAAGCAATGTACAGAAAAATAGAAATTCTAATTAGGGTGTTTTGGAAGCCAGAAGCAGCAGCTAGAAGAAAGGAAGAGAGGTCATGGGAAGAGAAGGAGGATGAGAGATTCATGGCAATTTATCCAGATTTTTTAAATATTTTATTGAGATTTGAAAACTATTACTATTTTATAAAAATATAACCAATGTGTTGAATTTAAAAAATTAAAAGGAAATACACCAAAATGCTAATAGTAATTGCTTTAGATAATTGGAATTATTTTCTTTTTTCTCTTTTTTCCATAAAGTCTAATATGTACTTTTGTCATTGTTATTAAATATAAATATGACAAAGTCATATTTATATTTAATAATAAAAGATATGAGCAAGAATACCTCAAACAGATGGAAGAGAAAAGGCTATCCACATGGACAGGAAAGAGAAGAGATTCACAAAAAATGAAATCAATTGTTAAACCAAACAATGTCATGGTAGGATTTTTCCCAACTTATATTTCTTTTTAGAAGTATTTTCTTAGTGTTCTTTTAATAAAACAACATTAACAAATAAGAACAGTGACCAGGTAACTTCAACAAGTCCTGAAGCCTTTAATTGCCCCTGGGGACCGGGGTCCGGGTCTAAGGGACCATACCAAGGACTCTTCAAACAATCCTTATGGGAGACCATCACTCAGAGTTCCCCAATAGTCAGTGCCCCATCCTGTGGGAGGAAATCAGCCTTCGCCATGTGACTTCTTTGGCTACCAATGTGTAAGCAGAAGTGACACGTGCCACTCCTGGGATGGAAGCTCCAGGAGCCAACATACGTTTCATCATGCTTGCTTTTTCTTTCTATAACTGTGATTCACAAAGGCCAGACAGCGGCTGTCTGAGAGCCTAGGTCCCAAAGTGTGGCCAGCCAACCTGGAAGGGACACCTACGTGAGCAAGAAGTAAACCTTTGTCATTTAACATGATTGATGAGATGATGGATGTGCTAATTACCCCGCTCTGATCACTATACATTATATGTATTGAAACATTACTATGTACCCACTGAATAAGCACAATTATTATCTGTCAATTATAAATAAATAAAATGACTGGTATCTGGGGGGATGGGGAGCTGTTTGTCACTGCAGCCTATCCTGCAGGCTGACTGAAGACTGACAGTGCAGTCTTCCAGGTACAGTCTTCTGGAATTCAAAAAGAAAAAATATATACATCAGCAATATCAGCACTTTCTTAGGAAACCTAATGCTTAAGTCTTTCTTATTTTCTTCTCCAGATGATGCATATTTACTACAGGGACTTAATATAGAGGAACTATACCCAGAGACCTCTAGTTTCATTACTTACGATGGGTCGATGACTATCCCACCCTGCTATGAGACAGCAAGTTGGATAATAATGAACAAACCTGTCTATATAACCAGGATGCAGGTGAGTTGCTCTGTGGTCCTTTAGCTAATGGGGAGGAATGATGTGAAAAATCACTAGGTTTGTGGAGTGCATATTGTATTGGTTTCCCAGGATCACTATAACAAAGTACCACAAACCAAATGGCTTAAACAACAGAAACTTTTGCCTCGCAGTCCTGGAGGCTAGAATTCCAAGATCAAGGTGTCAGCAGGGTTGGTTCCTTCTCAGGGATGTGAGGAAGACTCTGTTCCCTGCCTCTCCCTAGCTTCTGGTGGCAATCTTTGGTGTTCCTGGGCTTGTAGAAGCATCGCTCCAATCTCTACTTTTATCTTTATGTGGCATTCTCCCTGTGCCTGAGTCTCTGTGTCTATATTTCCCCTTTTTATAAGCACAGCAGACATACTAGGTTAGAGCTCACCCCAGTAATCTTAACTTCACTAATGACATCTGCAATGACCCTGTTTCCAAATGAAGTCACATTCTTAAGTGAGGTACTGGGGGTTACCAGTGCCGTCAGCTTATGAATTCAGGGGGTCCGCAATTCACTCCATACACCTTTGTTTAAAGAGCCAGCATCTGAAAGGCTTAGCATGAACTAATTAGAGAAACATCCTATCTGAGTGAGGAAAGACAGCCAGGTGAGCTCTCAGACTGTGTCCTACAGCTGCAGCATTCAAAAAGCAAATGAGCAAAGTGGAGGACGTGGTCAAACATGTTTGAAAAAGTTGGGTTTAGAAAAGTTAAATAGATTTCATTGTTGAAAGATTTCTCAGGGTCTTTTTAAATGAGAATACACGTGTCCATCTCCAAGACGAGGTGATGTGATATGTAGTATTTCACAAATGTATTTGAACATGGAATTTTTTTTGGTATCCTCTCCCAAGGTTAGTATTCTTCCGATGTGTCCTCCTACCCCAGCTTGGCGAAATGGCTCATTGTACACATTAGGACTGTCACCCCACTTCTGTGAAATGAATACCCCTCCTCTTTATAACGAGGGGGCAGTCATATAAGTTTGTTCCAGCTCTGACACTCCGTGTCGTGCGAGTCTATCCACACATACTGGGAAAATGCGTAGGACCAGCAGGGTCTACCTCCTTAACAGGACACATGTTCGCAGCCCGACCACAATGTGAACAATTTGAAGTCCCTGATTCTCTCTGTATTGATTGGGACTCCTTGAGTGACAAGCAACAGTAACCCCCCACAGATAGCTTAAGCTTAGAAAAAGGATTTATTCGAGAGCTACGAGGGTGTCTTATGCAATTCAAAATCACAATTAATGTCAGGAACTCACTGGAATCAGAATCCCAGGAGCCCCTTTCTCTCTGCTTAGCTCTTCTTCTAACTGCACGTTTGCTTCATTCTTCTCTCCTGCTAGAGACCATCTGCTTTCTCTCCACGGCCCCGTGGCAGGACGTGGCTGCACACGTTACAGTCCAGCTACCTGGTCCTGATACTCACAGAGAAGGAACCAAATCGGTCCAGCTTTGTTTAGCTCTGCCCCTGGACCACTTGTTATGGTCTAGGTGATACCAGGAGGGAGTCAGGCAATGACTGAACCACAGGGTTTCAGAGAAAGAAGGACCCGTAGCCAGATTTCTTCCTTTAACAGATGGTGCATTTGAGGGTGAGAAAGAGTAAATGACTTGTTTAGAGACCTATATGGGTTAGAAGTAAGGCTCACTCCATGTATGGAGGCATGAGTAGGCCTTCAGCTCAACTGAACCCATTGGAAAAGGGGCTCTATGGGACTCATGCCCCTTCCCAGACAGCGTTACCACCGGGCCTGGCCACAGCCTAGTTGGCCTTACTTCTTCCCTAGTACAATTAAGAGGATGGTTGGACCTCACAGCTACTTCTCTCTCCTCAGATGCATTCCTTACGCCTGCTCAGCCAGAATCAGCCATCTCAGATCTTTCTGAGCATGAGCGACAACTTCAGGCCCGTCCAGCCACTCAACAACCGCTGCATCCGCACCAACATCAACTTCAGTTTACAGGGGAAGGACTGTCCAAACAACCGAGCCCAGAAGCTTCAGTATAGAGGTGGGTGCCGTGCCCCGAGGACCCAGGCCAGGGCTCAGTCTTCTGATTACACCTGCTCTTAAAGGCCTGGTGTTGTCTCCCATTATAGGAATCGTGATGATAAACGACAATAAGAACACCATTTACATGGTGCTTTTTTCTGTTGGTCAAGCCCATGTGTCATACATAGAAGGTGATGAAGGTTTAAAGGTTTGATATTTGTGATACAGATATCTATGTAAACAATGATATTTATATATACATATATATGGATATCTATATATTAATGTACAAAAGTTTAAAAGTTTGATATATGTGATATTTACATGAAGATATCTGTATATATACATATATAGATGCAAATATAAAAGTTTAAAGATTTGATATGTGTGATATAGGTGTCTATACGAAGTTACCTATATCTATACATAGGTATTTATATATATGAGGGTTTAAAATATGTGCTATAGGTATCTAGCTCACATATACCAAACCTTTAAACCCACTCTGGTTCAGGCCAGACAGACTTTTTTATTGTCATTTTCAGAAAAGCCCAGAAAGGCTGATTTTTCCCAAGGTTATCCGTTAGAATAAGACAGCAAGAAGCATTAGAGCTTTTAGTTATGTGCAAGATGGATCACCTTTCCCCTAGAAGGTGAACAAAATACTCTAAATGCCAGGCCATTAGGATCCAATGAGGTAATGTGTGTGAACCTATCTTTGTCCAGTGCTATGTCCCCAGAAATGATTATTATTCCCACTAAAAGGGACATTTAAGAGGACTTTTGCATCTTGTAAGTCACCGGTCCACACCCAGCCCTCTCTCTTCCCTTCCTCACAGTGACTAAATATCTGTTGATCATCATGGCAAACCCTCACTATAGAAAGGAAGTTGGAGGCAGGACAGGGTCTGGAGATGCTCTGAACTGGGAATCAGGACACCTGAGTTCCCAGCCTGGTTCTAACAAGCCTTGCAAACTCAGCCAAATCACTCACCCCTCTAGACCTGGCTTCTTCATGACGGTCCCTATCCCACCCACTTCTTGTTGCCTGAGGCAGATGAGTGCCTGGATGGAGAAGCCCTTTGCAGCAATATCACACTCCCCAAACATGGGGGCTGTGCCTGTTACCACACAGCTTTCAGAAGCAGCCTCCTCCCCTGCCCGAGTCCCCCACTTTTCTCCTACTTCCTTCATGTCCTTGTCTGTCTTCTCTGTCAGACACGCTCACAGAGTACCCAAACTACATTTTTGCTCTTTTCCAGCCAGGACCCCCAGAAAAATAAATGCCCACCTCATTCATCAATTCTACTCTTTATTCAACACCCATGTATTGTGCACCTATTGTGTGCCAGGTGCTGAGCTGGGTGATGGGGAGACAGTGGTGATGAAGACAGATGTGACCCCCTAGCCATACAGAGCTTACGGTCTACACCAGGAGTTGGCACACTTTCTGCAAAGGGCCTGAGAGTAAATATTTTAGGCTTTAAGG
>CAUYRT010007709.1:0-38641 GCA_963574885.1 Lepilemur ruficaudatus
CTACTGATTTGTGTGCATTGATTTTGTAACCTGAAACTTTGCTGAACTTATTTATCAATTCCAGTAGTCTTTTGGCCTTGTTTTATATGCTGTAAACTCCCATCTGTTTTTTTAATGATTGGTTCTTGGAAGTGGCCAATGTTTCTCCTTTCATGTAGTTGCTAGTCCTTGATAACTGCTGCTAATCTTCACGGTCACCGTACTTGTGCTGTGCTCTTCCTCCCGGTCTGGTGACTCTGGCCTTGACATCAAGGTTCCCCTGCTCTTCCTACAAATAACTACTGGCCTACCTCCATCCAGGCTCTCTGGTTCTTGAATTTGGAAGAACATTTTCCTCCCTTCCATTCTGCACACCATATATACACTTTTAAGAACAAATTATAAAAGCCTGGATTAATGAATACTTTAGTGACATTATCTTGTATCAATTCAAATCTTAACTTCTTCAGTATTACAAAGGGGGTTAGGAGGAAGTGAAGCTTGTATCTCTTATCTACTAATGTAAGTTATTTATCTTCTAGTCTCGTCTTCTATTTCTCCTTTTCCCCAAGGATGAGATAACTTTTATTTTACCTCATTTTTTAGTGTACTTCAATCCATGTAATCTATTATCCTAGTTCTCTGTACCAAAATTGCCATCCTACTTTTACATTTAAGCCCTGTGATAGAAATACATCTAGAATTGCTAATAATTTCCCCTAATATGCTAGAATTCCTAGACTGGGTATTCAAATTAAAACCCACTGTGGTTTTGGAAATAATTTGTTTATTGAATCTGGTATATCCATTTTTTTCCATCAGTATTTTAAAATCCTAAAGCAGGGTAGACAAAAAGGTATTTTGAAGTTTGAAAACAGATTCAATAGTGAGATAAAATGTTAATGGAATTTTCCTGGAAGACAGAGCAGTGAAAATTTGCTAAATGTTAAGAAAATGGAATATATGCATGATTTTGAATATAGTTAATTCAATTTATTGGAAACCTATGATGAGTAAAATGGCCTTAGGAAGGAATAAGATAATAAAATCACAGTAGAAGGTTATAAAACACCAGCCAGTAAATTCGAAGCTCATTTCTATGAGCACCTAAATGGTTTCGTTACTGCATATAGAACACATATTTACAGATGATATTTTATTACAGTTTAAAAGTATTCTTATTTATCCATGTAGTCAATAGAAATATCTCTTCATTGTATCATCTGTTAGTTTTGCTTTTTATGTTAAATATGCATATGTTTACCATATATTGTCCAAAAGTGTTATTCACAGATACAAATCATCTATTATTATGTTTCATATTTAAGACAATATTGTCCATCAATGTACTTTGCACTTTCATGTCAATACTTTTGTGTTTTAAAGATAACCAAGATTAAACACCTATAGATTCAACCCTTAGTTTATACTAAATCAACGTGGAATATTGTATTATAGTGAATAAGCTATCCATTTGCCCCTGAAAAGCTTCAGCATTTGAGTGATTTATTGTTTTATCCATTTCCATGAACAACTTCCTAAAACATATAACTTATTGCTTTTAAATTAATAGTGTACTAAGCATCACATCACATTTTCAAGAAGACTAAAGGTTTTAATTGTTAATATGAATAATTTTAGTCCACTGGGTTCTTGCTGTGGTCTCAGAGTCTGCTGAGATTGTGAGGACTATTTGCCCTTAAACTATGTTCCTAAAATTTCTAAATTCCTGTGTCTATTTTTTTCTAGTTTCCCAGTCTCCTATTTCCAGTGTGTAAGATTTTGACAGCTCTCTCTTCTAGCCATTGTCATGTTATCTGGGTCTGGTAGCCAGATTCCCACTTCAGTGAAATGAATTGAGCAAACTAGACCATCAAGGTCCCAGATATCTCTAAAATAACACAAATCTAAGTTGCTCTGAGTTTGGAAGTTAGATGGAGCAAGCTTCTTAGGCTTGTTTCTAAAGTAATTTTGAAAGGTTCCAATTTCACAAATGAGAAAACTGAGGTCCAGAACTTGTGTATGTGACTTGTGTATGGTTACACAAAGAACTCACAAGAAGCCATGTGGTTCCAATTGCACCACCTAGAACTTCAAAGTAAGAGCTGATGATCTCTGGGAGAAACAGATAACGTCTCCCCATAGTGAAATGAACCAAATTGTGTGCCTGATTTTCTTACTGGACTTTTCAGCCCTAGCCTAAGTAATTGATTTAACATATAAATGACCTAAGCAAAACTGAATAATTGTTGAGGAACTTACAGATCTTTCTGTATTGAGAGAAAGAGATGCTATTGTATAAAACTTAGAAGATTAGTACAGAAAATTGAGGGGTATAAATGACATAATGATTGGTATATTGAATAGCAGGGAAAATATTTTTATTTCTCTTCTTTTATCTACTCATTGATATTAGATAAGGTTTTTACTCGTTTTACAAGTAGAATAATATTGTTTAATAAAATTCTAAGCTGGCATATTCAGGCAGTCTCTAAGGTTCTCATCAATTCCTATTTTCACCAAACTTACAACATGAAGGATAGCATGAATTTTTGCCTGCAAATTAGAATTGGTATTTCATTAGCTATTAATATTCATACTGCTTAGTAATGGATTTCGAGAAAAATGGCTTTTTTTGTCCTGTGTTTTATCATGGTAAGCCCTTGACTTATTGGTCTGGTATTGGCAGATACATGAAAGAATTTTCCTTAGACAGAAAATCTCTACAATACATATTTATCTATCTGATTTTCCTAGCAGAAGGCAGCAGCAGACCCCTCCATTCTCTAAATTTCTGTTTTGACTACAGCATCTTTTTCCTTGTCAAGCAGCTGTTTTATTTCTGAACATGTTTAACCTCAAAGGAATAAATGCCCCCACAAAATGCACTTTAAACTGGGCAGCAATAATTGAAGGAGATGAACTATTTATATCACCCAAAATGCATTAATATAAATCTATTAAGGTTTGCATCTGTCTGTTCTAGATACCCTGTTATTATTATTTTCGGTAAGTACAGAGCCTTGGAAATCATTCTTTCTGCTTTCCTTGATCTTTCCGTGGTGTTATGCTTTTAAATAATCTTTTAAGATTAACTAGAGGCATTACAATTTTTTTTTCAAGTGCTAATACATGAAAATTGCACCAAAGGTTCCCCTCCAGGAGATCAGCTAATAACTGGTTAATGTGGGTAATATTTAATGTGCTTGCTTTTAAGCAAATTAATATTTTTATCTATTAAGTTTTATTTGTAGTATGAAAAACAATAGACTGTGTACAAATTACAAAAGAAAAAAGTCATGTTCTTTGGAAGAAAACAAAATCGTAGCTATTTTTATACATAAGAATCCTTCCCTGTGTGTAGGAGTTTACAATGCCCATGTCATTACCTAATTGCTCAGTGCTCAAGTCAAGCCCCAGTGTTTAGCTTCAGATTCATCTTGGTTCAAATTCCATCTTTGCCAATTACTACATGGGTAACCTTGGCAAATTAAAATTCCTGTGCTTTAATTTTCAGTTATGTAGAATACAGATGACAGTGTTTCCTGCCTCATAAGTTTTTACGAGGATTAGATGCTGTGTGCATAGGTTTAGACGTGTATAATGCTTAGCAAAGTAACTGGGAACTCAGCATTTCGGCAAGTATTTGTCATCATCACCACTCTCACAATGGCTGTCATTATTTTCAGCATATTTCTTTAAGAAACATATATCATTCCGTTTGAAATAAGAAGTTGATGATGCCTGAAGTGACTTTTTCAAGGTTACATAATATTCAAGTTGGAAGCAGAAACAAGACATTCCAGTTGGCTTTGCAATCCTCTGTTTACCCATAATTCCATACTGAAGGGGATCACAAGTACTTAATAATGAAAAGAGTCTAGTATCTTACCAAATACTGCAAGAGAAAAAAACATGGGTGACAAAAGTTATATTTTTAAATAAGTGAAAAAAATTAGAAAGAGTTAGATCCACGTGCATGTGAACACTTGAACCTTTGAAATTGTTTTTCAAATGTGTCCAAAAATTAACACCTCCAGTGTGAAAACTAACTCCCTCCTTTCATGTGTCAGTCCTCTGTTTGCTCATTCCCTTCATCCCTCCTTCTTTCCCTTTTTTCCTTCTGTTCTTCCTTTCCTGGACAATCAATGAATGTGCATTATGTGCTAAGCACCTTACTCGACATCAGGGATGCAAAACTGAATTAGACTTACTTATAGAGGAGAGTAGGGAGGGGAGCGTTAGAGGGGGTGCAAAGGAAATCTAACAAAGTGGCATTTTAGGCTTTTGAGAGAAATGTACAGAACACGGTACAGCCACAAAGAGATGCTCATTAGTTATAAGGGGAAGAAAAAGTGAAAAGCAGGACAGACAATTGAGATGGACAACACTTGTGAAAAATGAGTGGGGCTGGGGATATGAGGCAGAAAGCGGGAAGAGAGCTCCCAAAAAGAGAGAGCAGTGTGAGAAAGAGCACGAGACTATGCCTAAAATAACATTCTCTTCCAATAAAATATGCATCAGTTCAGCAACAACCTATAGGTAGGGAAACTAGTGCCCATGGGATTTGGCCTGCAGTCTGTTTTTGTATGGTTGGTGTGCCAAGCATGGATTGTACATGTTTTAAAGGGTTGTAAAAAATCAAAGAAAGAAAGAAAATGTGGGACAGAGGCAGTTTATTGCTGTCAAAGGTTTACCAAATCTTAACTCATATGATCCAGAAGAAGGTGTATCAAAATGGAATCACGATAAACAGTATTTCATGAATCCCTAATTAATGCACATCTATTCATCAGTGATTATTAGTGACCAACTATGGCCTTAGAAATATGATATTTCTAAGGGCATAAAATACTACTTCCAATAATTCTTGCCTTAACAAATCTCAAAAAGGAGCATAAAATGTTGGGGAAATGAAAAAGAACTTGATTTGGTTTCAGAGGAGGCTTTGAGTTGGGAATTAGAAGCTGATGAGATCAAGTAGCTCATGTGGGTCAGAATATGGAGGAACTTTTTATCCCATGTGTTAGAAACTCAGGCACCCTAAATCCAAGTTTATCGATCACCTTTGCTTAGAGCTCTATCATTTGAAATACAGTTCTCCAAATTCTCATATCAACTCTCCATGTTCCTAATTAATGTATTATAATGTATTGCTCTCCTGTAATCTCCTAGATCCGTATTCTTATGTGTTATTTGCAGATAAGATTAGGAAGTGAGCTGCTTAGCAATAGGACATAAGAGTCCTTATTTCAATATTCTCCTTTCAGGGCACAGATATCTTTACTCCTTGATAATCACTTCTAAATGCATACTCAATGCCCATGTTTACATTCTTCCTTACCAAATAAAGCCAAAATTTGCTCTTGGAGCCAAAGAATCTAGCTCAAGAACTAAATTTCTCAACTTCTTTTATTTCAGGTAGTGGGCATTTAACATAGTTCTAGCCAATCAGATGTAAGCATACATCATGGGATGCGGCTTCCAGGAAAGTTCAGGAAAGGAGGCAGATGTTGCCCTGTTGCCCTTTGCTTTTATTTCTTTTTCTTACCTACTATGTGATCCAAGTGGCCGAAACTATGGTATCTATCCAACTATGATGGAAAGGCCAAGAGAATCAGAGTCCTCACTCTTGGCAATCTTGAACTGATGAACCAACACTGGCAATCATTTACCTACAGGTTTCCCATTACTCAAGAAAAAATACTCCTCTATTTTGTAATCCATTTTTTTTTTGTTTTGTTTTATTTTTCAGTATAGAGGTTGAACTCACTCCCTGTTCAATAGCATGCTTGAATGCTTTCCCATTATATTTTTTTCTCTTAAATTGTTTTGAGATTTGTGTAAATTCAAGTTGCCCCATTTTTTAGAATTTTTAGGCAAGCTAAAAGTATTTATATAGAAAAATACCCTAAAACACAATGGCCTAATACTTTCAAGAAAGTATTGATAGAGAGATTTTGTGCCTATTTATCAATTAATTATTAGATAACAATTTTGTGAGTAGATTCTTGAAATGGTCAATAATAGCATAATTAGCTTTCACTGACAGATTTTAGTTTCATTGCTTCAATGATCATACTTTATTAAAAGACTGTGAAACAATCAAGAGCCAAAGTTGTTAATTTTTTAACATTATTATATAACTCTAATTTTATATCACTGTTTTGTAACTGTTTTACTGACAATAGGCCATTCAAATTGAATATTCCCTCAAAACCAGTAGTTAGAACATCTTTTTCTTTCTCTTTTTTTCTCTCTTTTGCTTTTTTGAGTTTGAAAAATTCTCTCAGCTTGATAGTGGCCTTTATGCTTTATCTATAGTGGCTGAACATTTTCATCATTTCATGATTTTTTTATGGTTGACACTTTAGTTCCCTGCAGTCATTTTCGCAGTAACTTTAGCAATATGTGAATATGAGAAATTGTTTTCAAACATGTTCACAGTGGAGAGAGTTAAAGCTGGTCAGTTATATAGGAGAATTAGGGTGCTTGATGTAAACTTGTTTTAAGGTGAGAACTGTATTGATGCTTTATATTTCCAAGTATGATACCAATGCAACATGATGATGGAAATGGAAATGTAATAATTCAGCATGATTTTAGTTTGAAACGTGAACATGCCTACAGAAAAGTATAATTATTTAATAGTCTCTATAGGCAGTAACTCGAGTAAACATATTTACTTAATTCTTTTGAATATTTCAGTACCATTTATTAACATAAACTTACTTTTTTGTGTGATAACATTTAACCTGCTTCACATAATAGTAAAGGTTTCACAAAATTTCAAACAATCACACATATGAATTACTTTAAGAGAAGGCACAGGATGTCATAGAAGGACAAAATGTAATAACACCTTGTATTTGGGGGGCAGGGGAGGGAAGTGACAATCAGGGGATGGCTCATGCATATACCAAATGATTAAAACATTTTTTAATAAATGTGTTAAGCTGACATTAAGGGAGGAAAAATGCCCCCTAAGGGAAATCTCAGCTTGACTCAAAAATAATATTAGAAAAAATATTCCATTGCTAAGAGAAAGTAATAGTTTATACAAATCTCCTATTTCTGCAAAGTGATGCTTTGAATTAATGGTCTCAACCCATCAGCTATTTTATATAACTGTAGAAGGAGCCACAGAATTTGGAAATGTGTTCAAAATCAGAAAATAAAGCACATTGTATCCAGCTTCAAAAGGGCAGTTACCCATCTTTAACTTGTCTATTCACACAAACCCATCCCTAGCTAGTCCATCTTAACCAGTTCTTTACTCCATGAAAATAGGCAATCAGGTGGAAGATTTTAAAAAAGAAAGAAACGAATGTGTGTTGCATATAAATACTTGAGGTACTATTTTGAATAAGTAGATATATCAAGATATTGATGTATACTGGTTACTTAAGACAAAATTACAAATGAATGTATTGTGAAAATAGTGTGATTTGTATTAAGTAAAATTATTTTGGATGCCTTTTCTCTGCATATTTCTGCTTACGGTCCTATAGAAATGAAGTAATAATGTGGTAGATAATATGATTCTTGTTTCCATCTGACTCAGCACATTTAAGAGTCTTCAATGGTATAATTTCTCCCAGGTTAAAGACATTATCTGAAATTCTAAATATTTAATAACTGTAGCATTTCTCTTGCTACTAAATTAAATCTATAAGCAGATCTTTCCATGTACCAGAGGCTACAATGAAGGAGACAGTGCAGAAAAGCAGTTCTGCATTTTCTGAGATTGTGTTACCACATCTTTGCAGCCTCTCACTCCTCTTAGGCCCTTGCTCTCCTCCTAATTCAGTCTTCTCTCAATAACCAGTTGTCATAAACGTCCCATTTTATACTCCCTGAACTCCTTTACACCCTTTGTTTTACCACATTTCCCCGTAAAGCCTCAATGCTGGTTGAATCCAAATTTACATCAAGTCTACGCCTGTACCCCTGAAACTAAATCTGGCTGGGACCAATGCTTAATTGCTCTCATTTTAAAACCTGCCCACAGACCTCAAGTGTACCCTTAATGCTTCCCAGATGTTGCATTACAAGTCTTTATTTTATGCATAATCCTACTGTTCTAGACCACTGGTTTGTTACCGAACCCAAAAGGAGTCTGGCCAAGGTTTGGTTGCTCACTGCACAGAAAACCAATTACTGAGACAATGAGTATTGCCAGGGATGAAAGGACACTTTTATGATTGGGGCAAGGGTTTCTATGGTGGGTTGTGGAAGACAGGTCAGGCTGTGTGGGGTTCGAGGTCATGGGGGTCTGCCTGTGTTCTGATTCAAGAATCAGCTGTTGGTGATGGTTGGTGAGTCGTCAGGAAGTCTTGTGGAAAAGTTAGTTAGGCAATTACAATGTTCTTCTCGTTAGGTTTGATGGGTCTGAAAATCTGAGGTGTTGGGAAGAGAACAAAAATAATTTAAGGAAGAGGTCATTTTGCAAGGCCAGTTGCAATCTCCCTACTTTTGTTTGTTCATTTCTCAATCTTGGGGAATCAGGTCATCATTCTATCCAGCTGCCTTCTGCTGAAACGAGATGTACCTGGGGCGAGAACAACAAAAAAATGGGGGCTGGAACTAAAAGCACTCACAGGCCTCAAGCATCTTATTCACTTGTCAGTGGGCTTAGTTCAAAATAATAACTTAAGTCTACTTAACTGCTCATGAGACCAGACTGGCTTGGTTCTTCCCTGAGCATTGGGGTCTCCATGATGAATGTAATTTCAAATCAATCCCCAGAATTCATGATATTTCCTGAGTAAGCTTGGCAAAAAAAGGCAGCTCTGTTATCACTTCAAAAAGATTGAAGAAGTTCACACCTGGGAATTATTTCTTTTAAAAGAAATTTCATGACTTCAAAGGCCCTTTCAGTTCTAGTTGGGTAGGCTTCTACCTATCCTAAAAAGATGTCAATAAACAGCAGTGGGTAACAAGAGTTTCCAGAGACTCACAGCATTGTGGTAAAATTTACTGGCCAGTCCTCCCCAGGGAAGGTTCTTCTCCACTGGATCCCTTCCCTCAGGGGTAGCTGTGAAACCCACTAAAGATTTTGGGCTTTTTCCTTAGACATGTAAGGCAGCTCTAAATTACTGCTTGAATAGTCCTGTGCAGGCTGGACCCAAGAAGATAAGGTTATATCCACTGTAAGGTGACATTTTTCCCAAAATGGGTGCTCTGATGAATTTATTCAAGTACAGGTCTGATGAGGGCCTGAGGAAGGAGGACTTTTCCTTATTCATTTATAAATTATTTTTGGTCATAATATTTAGGAAATCCCCATTATGTAGCCCTTTCCAAATCCACTTCAGAATATTTGGGGTCATGGCTACCCAATTGGAGGGATGGGATTAAGGCCAATTGATTGGACAATTGCCAGGCTGCTCTCTGCTCCACTACATCTGCCTTTGCATTTCCTTTGGTAATATATGTGTCTAGTTTCTGGTGTTCCTGATGATGTATGATGGCCACCTTCTGAGAAGTGAATTGCCTCTGAGAGTTCAAGGATCTCTGGTCCATATTTGATTTCTTTATTTCCAGATGTAAGATACTCCTGTTCCTTCCCAATGGCTCTATGAGCATGTACCACCATAAAGACATACTTAGAATTGGTATAGACATTAATATGACTGTTTTCCCCATCGTGTAAAGTTCTAGTTAGTGCAGTCAGCTCAGCCTCCTGGGCAGAGGTCCCAGGAAGTAAGGCTTGAGCCTCAGTTGCCCACTGGCCAGTAACTGCTGCATACCCAGCCTTCCATTGTCCTTGTTCCATGAAGTTGCTCCTGTCTGTGAAGAGCTCCTCATCCAGCTCTGCTGAAGCCTGGTTGGTCAAATCTGGTCAGCTGGAATACAAATGATCAACAATTTGAATGCATTCATGAGCTGGGGAATCTGTCAGTAGCAAGGTGGCAGGATTTAAGGTAGAAATTGCCTTTAAAGCCACATTGGGATTATATAACAAGGCAGCGTAATATTTGCCCAATCGACCAGCTGTCAACCAATAGCCCCCTTTCTGTTCCAGCAATGGTAAAACATAATGCATATTGTAGACTGTTACATGTTGTCCAAGAGTGAATTTTTCAGCGTCTTTCAAATATCACAAGTGGCAGCAACTGCTCTAGATAAGTAGGCCATCCTTTTGTCACAATATATAATTGGTTACAGAAAAGGTTAAAGGTCACTCATGGTTCCCCAAAGTTTGTGTCAATACTCCAAGTCCAATTCTTTGCCTTTCTTAAATGATCAAAAGGCTTGCATAAGTCCGGGGAGCCCAATGCAGGGGCAGTCATCAATGTTTTCTTAAGAATCAAGAAAGCTTTGTGGTATTCCCCAATCTAAGTAAGGGGTTTATTTTTCTACCCCTTTTAAGGCTTCATAAAGGGGTTTTGCTTTTAGCCTGAAATTAGGAATCCAAATCTGGAAAAATCCAGCCATACCCAAGAATCCTCGCAACTGGTTGCAGGTGGTGGGACTGCTACTCAGTTTACGGCCTCTCTCTGGTCTGGGAGGAGGTTCTGCTTTTCCTAAGATCATTCAGATCCCAAGTATTTGACAGTGGGAAGTGAGATCTGAGCTTTTCTCTGAGGTACTTTATTGATAAAATCTTTGCCAGCCTGGAAATTTAATACAGTTACACATGTTGCCTTGATGGAGCTTCAGTCTTACTGGCTACCAGGATATTATCTACATACTGTAAAATCATGCCCTTGTCCAAAACAATTTCCATCACATCTCTAGCCAGGATACCTCTAAAGATTGTTGGGGAGTTTTTAAACCCCTGAGGAAGGGTAGTCCCACAATACTGGCATTTGGCTTTAGATTTTAACTCTTCCCACTCAACAGCAAATAGTTCTTGGGATTCAGGGACAAGGGGGATGTAAAAGAAAGCTTCTTTTAAGTCTATTACTAAAAACCAGGCAAAATTTCCACATAAAGTGGTGAGGAGGGTGTAGTGATTAGGTACCACAGGATGAATATCCTCTGCCATTTGGTTCATTGCCCTTAGATCTTGAGCAAACCTGTATTCCTGGGTTCCAGGTCTTTGATCTGGCAGAATGAGGGTGTTTTAAGGAGAACAACAAGGTTGAAGAAGTTCGTACTCCAGAAAGGCTGAAACTAGGGGTTGAAGATCCTCCTTAGCTTGAAGTTTTAATGGGTACTGCCTGAGTCTGCGGGGAGACACTGGCAGTTCTACCATGATGTGAGTAGGGTCCACATGTGCCATTATGGGTCGTCCCATAGCTCGTACATACCTCAGGGCTGACTTGATCCAGAATCAGTGAGCAGAGCTTGAGAAATGGCCAAAGGAGCAAGCAGAGCAACTTGCAAGGCACAGGCATGTTCTGGAGGAACTTTGACATGTACTTGATCGTCATGAAAGGTCACTGAGCCTGAAGCTTAGAAGATCTCAACCCAGCAATAGGAGAGGGCACTCTGGCATGGAAAGGAAGCTGTATGTGAGGAAAGAATTTCTGATAGCACAATCTAATTGCTGGAGAAAATATTTGAGAGGGTTCTCCAGACACCCTAGTTACCAACATTGAGTCTTTTGTGAGCCTACCTAACCTGAGCTTTAGAACTGAGTATGTTACACTAGTGTCAAGCAAAAAATTCAACTAGTCTGTCACCTATCTTAATTGTTACCTTAGGCTTCTGGTGGGAGATGTTAATTATGGGCTGTAATCTCCTGAGGCTTTGGGGAGCCCTGGGACCCCATCAGACTCTATCTTCCCAGCAGCCTAGTCAGGGACAAGGCAGGCTCCAGACCACTCTCCCACTTCAGTTTGGGGTAGTACTTGCAATTACCTTCCCCTTTACAGTAAGCAAATTGATTTTTCCCTAGGGAGTGGAGGGTTGGCCAGTTCTTTTCCCCTTTCTTTGGGGATGAAAGCCTCATTTGCTGGAATCCTTGAAGGTCCTCATGAGGGCTGCTGGCAAAAATTTAAGCTGCTGTTTCATTTCATGCATTTTTTTTCTTTTTGTTGTTCTTTAGTCTGTTCATGATTTATAAAAGCCTCATCAACTACTTCAGCCAGGCGAGATATTAGCAAGGTTAAGGTTCCTTCCAACTTTTGTAAAATTTGCTGAATATCAGGCAGGCTTTGACCAATAAAGGTCATGTTGATCAGCCTCAAGTTTTCAGTGTTCTCCAGGTCTGCATCTGGATGCTTTCTGTATGCTTCTAAAATTCTTTCTGGAAAGGTTGATGTATTCTCATCTGCCTCCTGTCTTATTTCCTGTATGATGATCTTAGGCTTTTGATCTTAGGGACTCCTTTTCTGAGCCCAACTGAAATGCAGCCCTGAAAGTGTTGAATCTTATCTTCATCTCCATCACTGGGATTCCAGTGGGGGTCACAAAATAGGAACTGCCACACTAGCTCTGGTCCTCCCTTGGTTACTTGGGTCTTTACATGTAGCTGATCACCCTCCTCACAGGCTTTTTGTAAGACAATGCAGCATTCAGAGGTCAACAAAATGTTGAGCAGGCTTTGTACATTCACCCAGGTGGGATGACATATGGTAAAAATAGACTCAAAGAGATCAGTTCTCCGTTGTGGGCCTGCTTCAGGCAGGCTTATATAAATCAGAAGTGGTGAATGGGCTATAAACCCCCATTAGTCTGGCAGGTTATCTGTTTTCATTTAAGCCCCCTGTGGGGACCTGCCTCAAAGGAAATTGCCCTGCTGGGAATGGAGGAGGACCGTGGCCTAATTGGATACCCAGGCAGATAGAGGAGGGAGAGACCACACATCCAGGCTTTTCAGGACTACCCTCCCAGAAGGAGGAGCTAGGAAGGGCCAAAGGGAACAAGGTGGGGGTCCCAGGTTCACAGAGGGAGCAGGGAAACTAAGAAAGGAATTTCAAAAAGGCCAAGGGTGAGGGCGGAGGGGCCAGTGCAACCACACCTGGAATTGGAGCCTGGGTCATAGGTAAGATCATGGCCTGGAGCTGCAGCAGGGGCTGGAGCTGGGGCCAAAGCCACTCAAAGTTATCCAGGAAAGAATTTCTTTCCAATTGTAGGATGAGGTTTTCAGGTTTAGATTCCCTTTCCCCACCCTTCTTAGAGGTCTCTGTCTGTTGTACTAAAATTTTACATTTAATCTGATTTGGCTTGTTTGGATAAAAGGAACATAAATGATAGGGGATTTTATCCCATTTTCTGGTACTATGACAAAACAAATCTAATTGAAGGATGTATTATAATTTAATGACCCACTGAGGGGCCAAGTTTCTCCATACCCAAGAGAGTAGTGGGGTCAAACAGTATTACAAAATTATCATTTTCATTTTCTTCATAGGTTCATAGCTATACTCAGGCCAGTTTTGGAGAATGCATCCCAAAGCCCTATATCCGGGGATCGAATTCTGGTTTCCCATGGCCACACACTAACATAAGCAAAAATTCAAAAGATTTTAAACAAACAAACTGCAGTTTAAACAAATAAGCCTGGGGGTGACAAATCAGAATAATTAGGAGAGTTCCCACTCTCACAAAGGATCGGGGCTTCTCCAACCCAAGACAAATGGAATTTGTTGGAATTTCTTTGGAATTCCCCAAACTGAGTGGCGTGTTCCCCACTGTATGGTACTTTTAAATAGCACTCACCTGACCAGAGGCAAAGCCAAAATCCAGAGATCCGTTCTTCCATGGCCATCAGGGATGCGTCTGAGGCCAGTGACCCCCGAGCCATCAGGGGAGTCCAAGCCAATGCAGCCCAAAATATAGCTGGGCGGCAGCAAGGAAGGCATTCAGTCTCTCCCAAATCTGTGGCCACGAAGCCACAAGCAATGCATCCTGAGTCTGAGCCCCAGATTCTCTTACTGAACCCAAAAGGGTCCAGCCTAGGTTCAGCTGCTCCCCACAGAAAGCCAATGACTGAGATGAGTTTTGCCAGAGAAGAGAGGGTTGTCTTGCTATTCATTAGCTGGGCAATGAAACATGATTCTCAAAGTCATCTCCACGACCAGCAAAGGGCGAGGGCTGTCACAGTGGGTTGTGGAAAGCAGGTCAGGCTGTGTGGGTTTGAGGTCATGGGGTCTGTGTGTGTTCTGACTCAAGAGTCAACTGTTGGTGATGAACGTTGAGTTGTCAGGAAGTCCTGTGGAGATTTGAGTTAAGAGAGAAGATTACAATGTTCTGCTCATTAGATTTGACTAGTCTGAAAGTCTGAGCTATTGGGGAAAGAATAAGAAATAACTTAGGGAGGGCATCCTTCTGCAAGGCTGATGACAGTTCTGTATCTTTTCCTCTCTCCTCAAACAACCACGCAAATTGTCCCAGCCACACTCTCAGCGGATGGTCTTGCTTCTTACCTCACTGAAAAAAATCTCAGTCAGAAGAGAGCTTCTACATGCTCCTATTACAACTGCTGCTTCAACACGATAATAACAAAATAAAAATAAAACAGTAGGTATGATTTTATTTTGAAACATGAACGCATGTATAGAAAACATAACAATTATAATAATCTTTCTGTATAAGCACCTAAGGAATCTGTGCCCATCCCTTCTCTTCAGTGACGCTGCCTCGTACAACCTATGAGAAAGCACGATCAATGCGAACGCTGACCCATAGACTTGTGTATTAAAAAACTTACAACGCTATTTGCAGCAATCCCACCCCTTGACATTGTCTCTTGCTAATCTCACCCTTTGCTAACTCTGCTCCAGAAACAATAGAGCCCTTGCTCTTCCTTAGAAATGCCCTGTATAGCACATTCCCTCACAACTTTAGACTTTAAATCAAAATATTATCTTCTAGAGAAAGTAGATGAGACCCTTGCTGAATAATCCATTTAATATTGCAACCCATGCCCTGTCATTTCTGTCTCTGTCTTTGCTTTATTTTTCTCCATAGCTCTTATCACTTTCTAATATACTGTTCGATTTACTGACTTATTTTGTGTAATCTTGGTTTCACCTCACTACAACGTAAGTTTCCTTGATGGCAGGGATTATTTTTGTTTTCTTCACTACTATAACCTTAGCACCTGGAATGATTCCTGGTAAATCATAGGTGTATAATATATATGTGTTGAATAAAGGGAATTAATTATCCAAAATGTGTTGAACTTCTTGATTGTCAATAAAGTAAGACTTCTGAACACAAAAAGTTAGCAATGCAATTGCCAAATCAACGGAAATGGCACATTTTATACAATGTGGGTGAAGGCTTTGCTTAGTTCTGTTAGTCCTCTTTAAGTAGCAAAGTAGACCTTCAGCAGGGTCAAGAATATTAAAGGAATGTGTCTCAATTGCCCCAACATAGCTCTGCTTAGGATTGGAAAGTTCAACTCTGTAGAAGCAATGCCATTGCTGTGCTATTTCTTTTTCAAAAGAAAAAAAATCCATTTGTAACACAGAGCCCTCCAGAGATTTATCACCATTTGCTAAGCTTCAGTCCAAAAAGTGTCAAGACTGACCCAGACAATTTCCAGGGTCACATAGTCATTGCTTTTATCACTTACGAAAACAGAAGACAATTTCAGTCCCCAAAACACAGTGGAAAAATCAATGATTCTAGGACCATTTTCAAAGTTGACAGTATAGTCCCAAATCTTTATTAAAAGGGAAAATAGATAATGAGATCTATTCTCTTTAGCATCAGTGTCACTCCCTAGAAGTTGTGCATATAGGGGGACAAGTCAACACTTTAAGTTCAACAGGGTACTGTTTAATGCATTCTCTCTTTAGGGTGTTCATTGATGCAGTCATTATTTCACATGTTTTCCCATCTACATTAATTTATTAAACACCTATGATATATGTATTTAATAACATTTGTATTTATTATTTCCTTTAAAATATTTATTAAATGCCAAAAATGTGCTAGACATTCTGCTAAGCACTGGGACATAAAAGCATCCCAAACGTACTATGGTTTCATAAGCCCCATCTCCTGAAGTACAAACGTAAGTTCACAACAACAGAGAAAATGACATCTGTCTGGCTCTTTCCCCTGTCGTGGTGACTCCTCCATCCATTCTTCAAGTTTCCGCTCAGCCATTGGCGTGAGGTCCAGGAATGAGTCTTGTGTGTCCATGAGCCAGTCCTCTGCACTCGTCTTGATCTTCTCGAAGTCTCTGGCTCTCTCTGGTGTGGCAGGTCTTCTGAAAAGTATCTGCCAATGACTGATCAAAAAATGCAGCACCAAGGTGATGCTTTTGCTCACCTGTGGTTCTTTCTGCCTCTCCATGTGACGCCTACAGATCCCTCTGCTGAATGTTAGGATGTGGTTATCTTCACATCCAAAGAAATCCTACAACACGTGCTGGCACCAAGGTGTGTGGTCACCAAAATCAATCACTGGAGCAGTGTTCTTTCAAGAGCATCTGCTCCCTTTCCTTACCTTACCTACGTTACAGGGTTTCACTATAGTGTGAATCTGTGTCCCTGGGATATAAAAGAAATTTTGTGATAACTATTTGTAGCATCTCAGGTGCCAGAAGATTAGAGATGATGGTGGTATTTGCAGAGGATTTAATAAAAACACTATTTACAAAGGAATAGACAGGGTATAGAGCAATACCTAAGTAATACCTTAGGCCTAGCCATGGTGCAGGTAAGGGAGTTATGAAATCCCAAGCTTGAAGGGGCAATGGAAAAAAGAGGTCACCAGTAAAGAGATGGAGAGAATTATGCATTTTGCGGGCATTGGGAGACACTTTGACCATTGTATTAAGCTTTGATTAAAGGAGTCTGACAACACAAGAGGCCTTTGCATGGAGAGAGCTAAGAGAATAAATATCCCACTTACTGTTTCTGCCCTCTGATCTCTTACAAGGATTCTCCATTTGTCAAATTCAACAGAATGCAAGAAAGCGAGGGAACCCATTGAAATAGTTCCTACTCTCTGGCCTCTGGGATGTAGCGCAGGCTGTAAAGAGGAGATAGCTGTACTGGACAGGCCACTATTGTTTCTGATTTTACCCTCTGCTCCATCTCTATGGGACTTAGGAATTGGCATGTATTTTGCTGTTATTCTAAATCTCTTCCCTGCTTCAATCTTTAGTCATTGTCCTTGGCTAAAGCTTGCAGTCCTTGTGTTTGCATTTTCCAAAGTTGATAGAACTTTGTCCACAATGACCTGTGTATCTTTTCTGAACACTTAAATAGAGCTTATGACTTCATAGGCACTATTTTAAGCATAGTAAATATTAACTCATGTATTCTTTTCATTATTTAATCCCCTAATATTATTAACCTCATTTTATAGATGAGAAATTGGAGGCACAGAAAAGGGAATCTCTCAAGGTTATACAACTAATAAGTGGCAAATCTACAGTCTGTCCCCAGAGTCCAAGTTGTAGGATACTGTTTGGAATAATAAATATTTTGTTATGCATTTGCTATACTCCATGTAGTATGATAGATTCCAGTGATAATTGTGTGAAAAAGAAAATATCTGTTTATACAAAGAGGTTAGGTTCTATTGGTAGGGACATTCAAATGCGGGAGAGAAAGTGTTAATATAGAGAGATTCATGGAAGACTGTGAGGGCCCACATTTATCTGACCAAACTTGGTCTGGGATGGGAGAGCATCAACAGAGAATGTGCCCCAGAGGAAATTATTGCTGATATTTGGAGAGTGAAGTTAAATAGTTTGGACTTTAACCTGAGCACAAGGAACCATTGGTTGAGTTCATCCTGGTGAATTATAGATGAGGCTATTATTTTTGAAAGAAGACTGATGATAAAAATGCAAACATAGATTGGAGTGGAAATATACCATTTAAAATTATTTGTATTTGTCAATGTGTATTTAGATATGTGAATATATACTCATTTGTCCTATTTTTAAGATTTTAAGTTATTATTAAATATCCAATCTTATTTTTAAGATGAATTCCAGGGGAAATACATAGGATCTAATAACGCTATCTTTTTTTAGCTTAGCCTTAGCAGAGTCATATATATAAATTCTGCTCATATTAAAACTAAAACAAATTGATTCAAGATATTAATTTTTTTACAACAGCCATTGATCTGGAGTAGTTTATTCCTTTCAGTATTCTATGAGATTATTATCCTTTTAATTCTAAAGTTCATATTTATTAACTTATCTAAAAATCATAAAAAAAAATCATTCTCGAAAGTACCAGTACTTTATCTCTGAATCTAAGTTCCATTTGATTATTTTTGGGTGTAGAAAAAATTCAACAGCAAAGCATCACTGGGCCAAAATCTTGCTAGTTCAACCACATCTCCAGAGCTATCACCGCAACACTAGTAATTATCCATATTCTACTCTTATCAAATGCTTCTTAGTCATAATTTATTATATTGAATTGCATTTATCCAATTACTAATAAAATCCCAAGGAAAATTAAAATTGCAGGCCTCTAGATCATAATTTTTTTATTTTACCTTAAATATCTATTAAGACAATGTTAAAGGATGATTTTCACTGATGTTCATGTCAGAGACATCATTTTTTCCCACTAGAAAAATGTCTAGAAGTTAAAAATTGTAACTTTTTGTTCAAAATTAAATAGTCTTAGGTCAAAACTCAGTAAGAATTAAGATGAAGCTATCTGATTGATTTCCACAATTGTCTCCAGATTTGAAACTTCATGGAGGCAGAGGCCATGTCTTACACACAGTCTACCCCAGTACTTAGCACAGTGCTTGATATATGTCATGGACTCAGTAACAATTTTTTCAAATGTCATTGAATTTAATTGTTTTGATGTGTATTTGGTATTTATTATTTAAATAGACTGTAGTCTCCTATTTATTTTCTATACAAATCCATTGGCTGCTCAATACATAAGATTTAACAGTCATAGGTATAGCATGATAGTGTCCAGCTAGACAGATAGGTGTTTGCCACAGAGCAATCAGTTTCATTGGAGAAATATGGGCAGTACTTTACCAAATTCTTCTTGTTTTCCTAGAATTTAAACCACCAGACATCTCACCTGAACCTCTTAAAGCTTTCATACTTATTAAAAAGGGGTAAAGACCAGCTCTTGCAGTCAGGTTTCCAAGGTAGAAACAGAAGCCAATTTTAAGGTATTTTAAATAAGGAGAATTTTCATTCAGTGATTTAAGTACTTCCAAAAAACTTTGGAAGGGCTGACGGAGCAGATTCTAGGCTGTACTCGTGCAGGGACTCCCTAGGCCATACACAACTGGTTCCCTAGGGAAGCTGCCATTTCTGAGGCTGCCACTGAAGCTCTGACAGAAACCATAAACCTCTGCTCCTGCCTTGCAAATGCACACCAAATAATGCTGCAGAAGAGCCTCTTGTTTTCAGGTTCTTGCATGCCAACAACAGGAGCCAGGAGCTGCCAGAATTTAGCCTCTGCTTCCTTATCATCCTCTGAAATTTGTCTTGAGTGCTTCTAATTGGCTGAATCTCATTTTCATTAACAACGATAGCCGCATAGCCTGAGCAAGAGCAAGACCTCATCTCTACAAAAAAATAGAAAAATTAGCCAGCTGTGGTGGCTCACACCTGCAGTCCCCGCTACTGAGGAGGCTGAGGCAGGAGGATGGCTTGAGCTCAGGAGTTTGAGGTTGCAGTGAGCTATGATGATGCCAGAACACTCTAGCCCCGGTGACAGAATGAGACACTGTCAAAAAAAAAAAAAAAATGATAGCGGCAGAGCATTTTGAGAAATACAGATTTTTGCTTTATAACCTCTCCACATTAAAAAAATAAAAAAGAGAGAGTGGATATATATATATATATACACATATATATTCCATATATATACACACACACATACATACACACATATACACACACATATATACACACATATATATATAAATTTCCATTTTTAAGTAAAGTACTTTCAGCTATTAACTGTGGGAAGGGGAGGGACCACAGTAGAATCAATTTAGTGGAAAAGCAAAAGCAAAGACCATGAATTTAGAGGCCTTGGGTACAAGTCTAGCTCTGGCACTTGTCAACGTGAACAAGTCATATGCTTTCTCTGAGCCTCTGTTTCCATATTTTATGAAAAACATCCAGTCTTCATAGGACTATGATGAGGATCACATTAGACATAAATGTAAAAATGCTTCAGAAATATCAGGTACTCAGAAATTGTAAGGAGATATGTGACCAGTAGAAATGATCAAAGAAAAATTAAATGACATGCAGTTGCTGTTAGAGCTTTAGTGCTAAATGCATTTTTTATTCTAATTTTTGAAAAATGTTTACCTTTTTTATATAATTTATAAATTACCACAATATCTTATTTCCCAACAATCTGGGATTTAAGGTAACTGGAGAAATTAGATCCACTCAAACTGCCCTATAAATATTTGTGGGGGCATGTCATATTATAATAGTTGTAGAATTCCTAGACCCTCTAGGAGACATGGTTCTAAAAATAATAAAAGCCGTGTTTGAATTTATTTGTTTTCTGTCATTTATGTGTATTTTTATAGAATTTCAAGTGCTTCCTACACTTACAGTGGAAAGCCTTGCAAATTTTGTACTTTTTGTGATCTTGTGTAAATATGATGCTTAGTTCGTGTTTTAGTTGACCAAGTCTCTGTGAAGTGAGTTTTAAACCCTGGACAGTAAAGAATGAAGGTTTCTAATTCAGTAAGCCCCTTGATAACAGGAAAAAGTTACTAGGGAATTACTTTTCACTTTGTTTTATCATTTAGGTTGAAAAAGCATAAACTCATAATTATCTAGTGTGATTTACTGTTTTGATTGAGCTCTCGTTGCCAGTGTGATATGACGACCTTATAAACAGTATAACATCAAGCCCCCAGAAATCAATAAATATAATAAAATCTTTTTACTGCCCCTTCCTTCCTACTCACCAAATCAATTGCTTTTTACCTTCTGGTTTTTTATGAAAGTTCTACAGTTCATTTTACTATCTGTCAAAAGTGAATTTTTTTTTTCTGAAGAGATATAGTTGTTTTATTTTTCAATTTTTTTCACTGATTTTATTTTTCATCTCTTTGTGTCTAGGACACTTACTTATGTAGCATTCTAGACCCCAAATTTGGAATAAAACATTATACAATGATTGAAAATAAGGACTAATACAGTGATTAGTAAAGACTCTTCATATTTGTATGCTGTTGATTTTGTTATTTTCAAATTATGGAACAAGGCTTATAAACCTCAGTATGAAATCACTTGAGAGAGAAAACAAAGGATAACAGATTTTTTTTCCTGTGCCTGTGAATCAGGATTACCTCTCCGGGCAACAGTCAAATTCTGTTTACCAGACAGAGGAGTTCGAGCATCCTTGACCCCGGATTTGTCTCATGAGGAAGTCCACCTCCGCCTCACACCCAGTGCACCCACATACTGGCAATGTCTTGGCTACTGGGTGATTATTGTTCATCTTCAGAGCACTTTCAGAACATTCCTTAAGCACCATGGAACAAACCAGAGAGAAGTTAAGGCCTTTCCCAGTAGACGTACCCTCGTGATGTATCACAGTAACAGCTGTTGTCTGCCCCTCTCTGGTATCTTCCAACTACTTTTATTACTGGAATTTTCCAACATTGCCTTGTATTGAAAATATAAGCTTTTGGGAAAAGTATTTTTCTTCTGCACACATCGAGAATCGAGTTTTCCCTGGTGCCTAGCAAAAGACTCCAGCTCATTTTGCAGCATTGATTTCATAATTCAGGCTTTCTGCAGAGTCATTTATTGTAATAGATGTTAGAGAACACGAGTAGTCCTGGTGAAAGGGAGGTGAATTTGGCTATACAATGGGGGCCATTACATAAAAGGAAGAGTGATGGAGACTTGCGAAATATTTAGGGTCCGTCTTCTGAGCTGAGCGTGATGTATGACTTAGACATTGTAGATATGTGATCCATTTACTGCCTGCTTATTAAACCAGACTGAATTCTTTTTCTATGCTGTGTACCATGTAATAGAAAATATAAATGGCAATTGTCAACACTTTTGTGTTCTGTTCATTGATTCAATCAGCTTCATATATGACTGTGCATTGTCATTTATAACCTCAATTGACGAGATTCAATCCTACAAGGAGTCTTTATAAAGCAGATAAGCATTTAAAGGGAGAGATAGAAAGAAGCAGAAATTAGAACACCGCAGATCTATTTCATGTACCTAGCAGTATAGTACTATTCTCTGGCAACTTTTTTATATTCCTGTTTTAAATTTACACCTGTTTTTCCTCTTTAGAGTTGGCAATTTACCCAAGGTAAGCATCTCATAGTAAAGTGTAGGTTTCATAAAAATAAATTGAGTTGCTACAGTTCAAAACCAAGGGGAGAATCTTAACCTTTATCTTTCCTTCACCCTCCGTATCCCAAATCTCACTGGATCTTGAATGGCATTAATCTCCTTTTAACCTGACTACCAATAATCTAATTTAGTTACCCATCTCTACCTAATCTGTACTATATAAATAGTTTTCTAACGCACAGCCTTAATTAATTTTCTCCCCACTTATAGTTCATCTTGACATGTCATCACTAGATCCTTCTTAAAATCTGGAGAGATCTTGGCCCTCCATGCTCAGAGAGCTTCCTTATCTAAAGTGTTCAAATAGAATGAATTCTAAATCCTTCAGTTTAACTGTAAAAGCTCATCACTTTATGGTTCATACTTACCTTTCTGGTTTTTTTCAACACCACAGACACACACATATGCACACACACACACACACTCACACACTGTGTTCTTTCATCTTCTGTCTTTGGGCACTTGCTGAAATGACACCTTTTTAATTTCCCCTATTTCTCTCTGAGGAAAGGCCAAGTTCACTTCCTATCTTCTCCCAAAACTTTCTGTATTCAAAATTCAGAATTAATCTCTCCCACACACCACATGCTCAAAGTAATTACTATATCCATTATACCATCAAAGCGCTATAAGATTATGAGCTGGTGAAAGATAAAAACTCTACTTGCTATGTCTTTTTTTTCCCCCTCGTACTTAGCATAGAATTCAATGTATTCTAAATAGGTGTTTGTGGAAACAATTTGAATTAATTGACCACACTCCATCATGGTGTTGCTCTTGCTTTCTTTCAGGAACATGGAATACCTATCAACATGGGCTATGCTGTGGCCCCACACCACTCAGGGGTCTACCCAGTTCACATCCAGCTGTATGCAGCTTGGAAGAAGGTCTGGGGTATTCAGGTCACCAGCACTGAAGAGTATCCACATTTGAAACCTGCACGGTACAGGAAGGGCTTCATTCACAATGGCATCATGGTGAGCACGTACGGCTGTTTGTGGGGGCTACATGGAAGTGCCATTACCTCCAAGGATGTATCAGATCCTTATTTTACATGATTATCAAAAATTCCCAACATACCACGGTGGTGCCTGGCCACACCTAACACATTGTCTGGCTATAGGCTTCTTTCCTAAGCTGGGGAGTGGCTTTGGCAAGTCCAGGACGAGCTAGAACTAATTGGAATGAGTTTTGTATAGATTATCAATTGCAGTTTCAGAATTGAAATTTTACCTGGGGGTTCTATAATTCTCCTGGGGAATTTCTCAGTATATATTTGGTTGGGTGGTTTTACTGAGAGTTTTATAGGCAGAGTAAAGTTCCATGGATCAAGGAAACATCCCTTAAATTGCTACTCTACCAACAAACAGAATGAAATAAATAGCAACCGAGAGTTAAATTTATCCATTCAGTTTCTTTTGGCTTTCAGATACTTGAGTATCTACGGATACTGCTCTTTTTATCTTTTCCTTACATAACCCAAAAAGGGAGTGATATTTTTTCTTTTCAGATATATTAATTGAAAAAAATAATAACTTGATGTAAGAATGTTAAATTATTTCCTATAAATGAGAATAAACCCAAGTGGCTTTTAGATGGGAATTTAAAATCATTCACTGAAATAAAAAATTATACACTTTGAGATAAAATAAGTTTATTTTTAAATGTCCATCTCTACTTCCAGTGACTTAAATCATGATGAGAGCAATAGTTTACAAATTGTCTTCTCTCCTTTAAATATTTATACCTTACCAATCCATTATTCATATTGTTGTTAGAATTGTCTACCTGTCTATCTAATCACTATTTCAAATGAAAATGCATGCATGCCTAACCAGAGCTGGTACTCAATGTTCATTAATCATAAAACTTTATTTTACTGTGAATTGGTACCAGAAGACATAAAGAAGCCTCAGATTTAAATGAAGCCATTGACAATGCAAATAGTGATACTGATGTCCATAGAAATCTAGGAGGTATAAACAGCATTATTCATATAATTTCAAATCAGAGTGAAGGGACCAAAATTTCTCTTTATTAAGTTGCATGACCATTTGACATATTATAAAATAACAGTAGCACACGCATTCATTTACCTCAAATTTAATATAAACTATAATGATAATTAGGCAAGGAATTTAAAAAATTATAGGTACTCTGTGCAATTAGATGCATTTTTCCATTAGGTTATAAATAGCTTATTATTCAAAATAAGATTTTGGACTAAAATTACTTAATTGCTTTCTCTGTTAAACACTCAGATTTGCAAAAGAAATAACCACAAAATATACCAGAATCAGTCATTAGATAATTTACTACTATTGTGATAAAATTTAAATTCAGAGTGTAGTAAAAACACAACTAATGTGGCAGGGGTGATGAACACTGATGGTGTTGAAGCCCAAAACCTCTGTACAACACAAGGTGGGATTTCAGAAGGCCAGAGAGAAAAGCCCTAATGGCATGAAAAATAACCTTGAAAAATCTCCATTTTTGAATGAAATTAATCCTAAAAAGTCTTTATTTATTCATTTTTGCTAATCCTTTAACATAACTCAGGTGTTGGGTTAGATTTATAGAACTCAGTGAAAATTCTTTAACCGATATGTCCTATAGCTTTGATTTGACATCTTCCTTAATATTTATATAATCATACCAACATTAGAGATTTCAGTAAGACTTTGACCTTAACAACCAAGAAACTCCAATAGAAAATGATCATTTGCAGACTCTGAAGTCATGAGACAGTGGTGAAGTTATTAATGAAATCATGTCAATGTGCTGTTTTTCCCTCTTTTCTTCAGGTCCTCCCTCGACAGACCTGTGGGTTATTCACCCACACTATTTTCTACAAAGAGTATCCTGGAGGACCCCAAGAATTGGATAAAAGTATCAGAGGAGGTGAACTTTTCCTCACAATCCTTCTAAACCCAGTATGTATTCTATTTATGCATACAATAACATCAGTTTTTTTAAATGTGTTTCTTTAAAAAAAACTAAATCATCTTTATTTTCTTTATTAATAGCATATCTTTACTGCAAGTATATTTAAATCTACATTTCAAATCTTTTCCTTGATAAAATTTAATTTTTGAAGAACTGATTTTTTGGTAGATCTGTTTAGAAAGTTGTGGTTTTTACTTTGCAATAAGGCTGATGAAAGTTCATTTCTAGCAGTAAAAGAGATGTATGTCTCCCATCGTTATTTTCTTCAAGTTAGTTCTTTTCTTTCCCTCAGCTTTATTAAGGTTTAATTGACTAATAAAAATTGTATATATTTATGGTATAAACTTGATGTTTTGCTATATGCATACATTGTGAAATAATTAAGTTAATTAACGTATTTATCACCTCACATCCTTATCATTTTTTGTGGTAACAACATTTAAAATCTACTCTCCTAGCAATTTTCAAGTATACAAGACCATATTATTAACTATAGTTACCATGCTGTGCAATACACCTCCAAGCATATTCATACATCCAGCTAAAACTTTGTGCCCTGTGCTCAATTTCTCCCCCAGCCCCTGGTAACTACCATTCCACCCTCTGCTCTATGAGCTCAGCCTTTTTAGATTCCATATATAAGTAAGGTCATGAAGTATTTGTCTCTTTGTGCCTGGCTTGTTACACTTGGCATAATGTCCTCCAGGTTCATCCATGTTGTCACAAATGAAAAAATTTCCTTCTGTTTAAAGGCTGAGTAGTATTCCCCTGAGTATATGTACCATGTTTTCTTGACCCATTCATTTGGCAGTGTGCACTTAGGCTATGTATCTTGGCTGTTTTAAAAATGCTGCCGTGACATGGGAGTGAAAGTATCTCTTGGACTCCTTTAGTTATATACTCAGTAGAGGGATTGCTGGGTCATATGGTAGTTCTATTTTTAATTTTTTAAGAAACCTCCATAGTATCTTCCATAATGGCTATAGTGATCTACATTCCCACCAACACCTGTTATCTTTTGTCTTTTTGATAATGACCATTTAAACAGGTGTGAGGTAATGTCTCATTGTGATTTTAATTTTCATTTTCCTGATGATTAGTGATGTTAGTATTTTTTCATATACTGTTGCTCACTTGTATGTCATGTTTTGGGAAATGTCTTTTCAGGTCCTCTGCCCAGTTTTTAATTGAGTAATTTGTTCTCTTACTATTGAGTTGTTTGAATTCCTTATATATTTTGGATATGAAGCCCTTTGCAAAGGTATGGTTTGCAGATATTTTCTCCGATTCCATAGGTTGTATCCTCATTCTATTGGTTGTTTTCTTTTCTATGCAGAAGGCTTTTTAGCTTGATGAAATCCCATTTGACTAATTTTTGCTTTTGTTGTCTGTGTTTTTAGGTTTATATACAAAAAACTCAATGCCCAAACTAATAACAAAAAGTTTTTCACCTGTTTCCTTCTAGTGGTTTTACAGTTTCAGGTCTTACATTTAGGCCATTAATTCATTCTGACTTGATTTTTTTAATATGATTTGAAGTAAAGGTCCAATTTTGTTCTTTTGCAGTATGTATATCTAGTTTTCCCAACACACGTTTATTGAGAAGGCTGTCATTTCCTCATTTTGTGTCCTTGCAACCTTTGTCAAAGATCAATTGACTGAAAATGTACAGATTTATTTCTGGGACATCTATTCTGTTTCACTGGTCTGTATGTCACTTTTCATGCTAGTGCCATGCTATTTTGATTGGTATAACTTTGTAGTATAGTTTGATGTCAGATAGTGTGATGCCTCCAGCTTTGTTCTTGTTGCCCAAGATTCCTTGGACTATTGTGGGTCTTTTGTGGTTCCACACAGATTTTAAGATTGGTTTAAGATGAAAAATTTCATTGACATTTTGACAGAGATTGCATTGAATTTGTAGGTCACTTTGGATAATATGGATATTTTAACAATATTAATTACTCCAATCCATGAACACAGAATATCTTTTCATTTATTTGTGTCTTCTTCAAGTTCACACATCAATGTCTTATACTTTTCAGTGTACAGCTCTTTTAACTCCTAGGTTAAATTTATTGCTAGGTATTTTTTATGCCATTGTAAATGGGATTTTTTCTTGATTTCTGTTTCAGATAGATTGTTGTTAGTATAGAGAAACACTACTGATTTCTATACGTTGATTTTAGATCCTACAACTTTACTGTATTTGTTTATTAATTCTATCAATTTTTTCATGGATTCGTTAGAGTTCTCTATAGAAAAGATGATGTCATCTGCAAACAAGGACAATAAATTTATTATCTTCTAAATTTGGATGCCTTTTATTTCTTTCTCTTCCCTAATTGCTCTGGCTAGAATTTTTATTATTATACTGAATAGAAGTAGTGAGGGTGGGCTCCTGAACTTAGAGGAAAAGATTTCAGCTTTATATCACTGAGTATGATGTTAGCTGTGGGGTTGTCATATATGGACTTTGTTGTGTTGAGATATGTTCCTATTATACCTAATTTGTTGAGTTTTTGTCATAAAAAGATGTTGAATTTTGTGAAATGCTTTTCTGGCATCTGTTGAGATGAGCTTATGATTTCTATCATCTAGTCTTTCTGTTAGTGCAGTGTATCACATTTATTGATTTGCATATGCTGAGCCATTCCTGCATTCCAGGGATACATCCCACTTAATAATGGAGTATGATGCTTTTCTTTTGCTGTTAAATTCAGTTTGCTAGTATTTTTGTTGAGGATTTTTGCATGTTCCTCAGAGATATTGGTCTGTAATTTTTTTTTTCTTTTAGGGCCTTTATCAGGCTTTGGTATCAGGGTAATGCCACATAAAATGAGCTTGGAAGTTTTCCCTCCTCTTCAACTTTTTGGAAGAGTTTGAGGAGAATTAGTGTTAATTTTTCATTAACTTTTTGGTAAAATTCACCAGTGAAACTTTTCTGTGTTGCAAGATATTTTCCTACTGATTCAATCTCCTTACTTATTATTGGTCTGTTTAGATTTTCCATTTCTTCATGGTTCAGTCTTAGTAGGCTGTATGTTTCCAGGAATTTTTCCAATTTTTCTAGGTTAACCAATCTGTTGGTGTATAATTGTTTAGTGTAGTCTCTGATGATCCTTTGTACTTCTGTGGTATCAATTGTAATGTTTCCTCATTCATTTCTTACTTTGTCTTCTTGGTCTAGCTACAGGCTTTTTAATTTTCTTTATCTTTTCATAAACCAACTTAATTTAATCAATCTTTTCAATTATTTTTCTAATCTTCATTTCATTTATTTCTGCTGTACTCTTTATTTTTTCCTTTCTTCTTGCAGACTTTATACTTAATTAATTCTTCTTTTTCTATTTCCTTGAGTTGTAAATTTAGGTTGTTTATTTTAGATCATTCTTTTTTCTTAACGTAGGCATTTAGTGCTATAAACTTCCCTCTTAGAACTGCTTCACAACCCCTTCACAAGACTAGTTGGCAAATTCTAGCCCTACTAGAGAGAAATTAGACTACATCTCCAAATTATTCAATTACTTTATGAGAATCGGTCAAGAAAAACACAGATTTGTTAAGAAGTATGTGTTGAATATAACAATTAAATGTGATATAGCATCTCAATGTTGGTTTCCATTCTTGAATTATAGTAAAGACATAATAATATGTGGTTCTCCAGCCAAAAATTAAAATTCTTAATTTCGTCAGCAGTGCATATTTTGACCATAAGCTGAGTTTGCTTCTGGATCAATATATCAGTAGGCACACCTACGTCAGTCTTGAAAAATGATCCAAATGTAAAACTGCACTGAAAATATGTAGCTATGTATTATCTTTGTACACTTGGGTGATCTGAGGCCTATTTCTGAAACCTCCACTAATTTCATTTGGAATCAAAGATAGAGAATTTGGCCCTTTTTAAAAATTGTGTCTTTTCATGTTTCAAAGTTTGTAGTTTTAGTTCTTGTTATAAATGTATGCATAAAGGCTATAACAGTATGGGAATACAGTATCATTAGATAATGTTGGGATTATTTCAGCTTTCTGATTTTTCTCCCATAATGATTCCATTTCTGAAGTCTTAGGGAAGCATATCTTCGTTTATGTTCCAGTGCACACAGAAAATATGAAATAGTGGGTCTATTCTGTGTCAACCTTGGTTAATGTAAGAAATTCCCATACTTTAGAAAAGTGATGTATGCTTTAAATAAAACTATAGCTAAATTATCTGCAGTGAAGCTCCAGGTATGTTTAAAATGAATTATGCTAGATAATTTATATATACTACTTTAAATTCCTGAAGAAATTAAATAAAACCTACATTATATGAAAATGAAAACTTGTAAATTGGATTGGAGAGCAGGGAAGTGAGGGCAAAATGTGCTTTATCAGAGTATGAGTAATTTAAAAATCTTTCCCTTAAACTTTGTGGTTATCAAAAATCAAAATGAACCAATAAGATCTGTTGGGCACTAACTTCTCACTAAACTTGGAAATAGGAACTTAGATGCTCTGTGATCTTTAGCAAGAAATGTCATTTTTCAGAGATGTTTGGGCTGTGTCATGATACATTAAGTTCCTTGTCATTGAAGCTGTCCAAACACAAATTTTGTAGGAATGTACCTTCTAATATCTCACATGACACTAAGAATCTGTGATTTCTATGTTCTCATGCAATTAGACATTGGATCCATCTCTCTCATTGTGAAACATAAAAAATATAAAGCAAGTTAAATTTTAAACATTGTTAACCAGCATTATAAATTTGGGTCTACTCTATAATTGTAAGATCAGAGGAAAAGAGGAAAGGGTAACTTTCCATCAACATGTAAAAGAATAATAGGATGAGATAAAATAGAAAGCTTTCTAGTGGTAGATACATGGCGGGAAGTCGAAGAGGAGACATAACCTTCCCATCGCTGAAAGACTGGAATATTACTTCCAGGTTTAGCAGAACAATTTTGAATTTTGATTGGTAGTTTCTGAGTTCATTTGTATGGAAGCATCCCATGAGGCTAGTAAAAGCTGAAAAAAGTATATGAAGGTATGTCCTGGACTCTCCCCTCTAGAGTACTTTAAAATAGAATCAACAACTATATAGTTCTTTCTTACCGCCAAGGGAATTCATCTGCCTAAAGGAAGGGGACTGGATTAAATAACCTTGAAAAATTCCACATTTTTTTTCCTCATTTATAACTTCTACGGCTTGTGCTCTGCGGTCTCAAAGGCATATGCCAAACTGAGACGCAGGCTCTCTCCTTATCTTACTTTTCATTTAAGGATTCACATTATTTGGGGTTGTCCCTCCCCAGAGTAGACCAATGTCTTCTCTGTGCTCCAAAGTCTCTAATTTTTTTAGTGCATTTTCAACAGTTTTTAAAATTTTAATTTCGAGTCTAGCTGGCATTCAGTGCTGTATCCTGTTTTTGTATTTTTTCACATTTCAAAATATGTCATTATTTTCTAATCTACCATGAAACAGAAAATGCAAATTGGAATATATTTTTACATCTTGACTCACATATGAACTCCTGTTACTATTGTGTATTAGATCTTTGAATTCAGCAAATGCCAAGAAATAGGATTTCTTGATTTCCTTGGATACCAACTTGCTTTGCCCAAATGAGTCTAATGATTGAAAATTAAGTGATACGAGGGCTATTTGAATGGCATTTTAAAAGAGTGTGTAGTCATTTGTCCATTTAACATTCAGATAACTCCCTCTTGTTTTTTTAGATTCTTATCATGACTTCATCACATATGATGCTTTCCTGTACTGTTCCTCACTTGTCAAATACTAACTGTATTTCCCTGGTGCCCAATCCTTCCTGTACTTTCAATATAATCTCTGTTCAGACAGGAAGAAATATACTTTAATCATGCATGTGAAACAGCTTACACCAGGTAGCCCACCATCATTCAAGTTGAGACAACACCCTATAAAATATGCAGCAACTGACAACAGTAAAAAAAGTCTGGAGTCTTATCAGATGGTGTCAACAGTACGTATAAAAGCTTGAAATGAATATGCCCTACTGGATTTCATTTTTTTCCTAATTTTAATTTTGTGCTACACAAAGAGCAATATGAATGTAGAATTTTCTTAATAGATATGTTTAAAGAGACTCAAACTCTAGAATGCTCTGCAATGGCAGTACTGGAGCCAGTAAATCTCCTACATATTCCCAAGCTCAGAGCAGTGCCTAGACTCACTAACCCTGGTGTGTTCCATTGGCCACTTGCAAATTCAAGTGAACAAAAAATAAGTGCCGGAAAGAGTGGTGTACTTGAAATTGACAGTAGAATATAATGGAAATGCAATGATAAACTTCTCCAGGTGCTGTCTGCTGAACTTTCATATACCTTGGCTGGTTAATGAGCTTTCTTTCCTCGTGTATATCAATCTCTGAGCTCATGGAACCTAATAGCAGGTGCACTACATTATGGATTAGTGCTGGCTCTTCAGACAGATTAGAGAAAAGGCAGCTGTAAGGCAAAGGCAAACATCAACACAAAATAACCTGAACCAAACTTTGAGATCTGTTTAATGCTGAGATAATATAGAACCACATATGTAAGGTAAATCACAGAAATATATTTTATACCCAGTGCAACAAAATAAAATACAAGCAATATCCCAAGTCTGTAGCAGATTATAAAGAATTAGTAGTGACTATTGATATCAAGGTATTCAAGTATTCTTAGATGATTTTGACTTTGATTTCCTGTAAACATTGTGCTTTTAAGAAAATTACAGCAATTAGCTAATATTTCATATAGAACAAAGCAATTATATATTCCATTAAAATATACTTCTTTATAAAATATTAATATTTCTAACTCAGACTCATAGGAGATTTTCTTACATGTGTTTCTTACATGTGTTTCAAAAATTACATGAGTAATTTTTTCTTTTCTTTTTTAGTGATACATATAGATGTACATATTCCAGTGTTCCTACACTGATTTATTACATTCATATAATTTGTAAAGATCAAATCAGTGCAATTGGAATATCCATCACCTTAAGTATTTGTCTTTTCTTTATGCTAGAAACGTTTGAATTATTCTCTCCTAGCTATTTTAAAATATACAATAAACTATTGTAAGCTATAGTCACCCTACTGATCTATCAAACACTAGGTCATATTTCTTGTATCAAATTGTATATTTATATCCATTAATCAACTTCTCTTCATCTCCCTCTCCTTACCACCCTTCCAGGCTTCAGAAGTATTTATTTTTTATAGAAATTAACTTCTAACTTTTCTATAGTGAAATCTCCTTCCTCTCTAGATAGGGACTTTGAAGCAATTAATGTTATTGGGAGCTCTGGGGCTCAGAGCCTGGGAGAACGATACCAACTGTGAGAGGAATGGACCCCTGTAGAGTATATAGATTGTGGAAAATTCTATTTCCACTCAGTGAAAGACCTACAGTCACCTCTTTTATTCCTTTATCTGCTTTTTTTCTTTCCTTAAAGATTTGCAGGTCTAACCTTTACAAAAGGACATGAATCACCACTTGTGCAGTGATTCACACTCACAGCAGGGATTTTGTAAAATCTGGAGTCAGCTAAGATGCATGGCCTCACGATGTATGATATTATTCTTTCTGTTCAGACTGAAAATCAGGATCAGAGTCAGTGTAAGGCTGTCGAGAATGTGGGGAATTTTTTTCCCCTAGTTTTTTAGTAGTGCATGTTTTGTTCAGTTTCCACAATAGGGTATACTTAAAAATTAGCAGTTCAGAATACAAAGTGTGCCATAATAAAAATACAGAATGTTTTTGCCTCCTAAACCTGAACTCTGTCTTCTCATGAAATAAGAGAGAGATTGCTATTATTGTGTAGACATACATCTTTCTAATGCAATAGTTGCTACAGGTCCTGATGGAATATAATTTGCGTTCCTATATATTTCCAGACCATGAACAAATCCATAAGATTACATTGTAGAGTTTTTTGGGTTTTTTTTCAATTTTGTTTCCATAGAAAAATAAATGAAAGCAGCAACATTTTATTGGGAAGTCTTTTTCATCTAGTGTAACTGGATAATTTAGTTTTCCCAACACATGGAATGAACGGTAATAAAATAGCTCTTTAGCATAAATAAGTTTTCAACAGCAAAAAACACCACCTCCTGTTTATGTGGATGTTAGTCAATAGATAAAACCTTTTTCTTCCTCTCTATTTCGGGGCCTGTAATATATAATTATTAAGTGCATAATGCTCTTGACATTTAGAGTTAGTTTACAAGCATAATCAGTGAATTCATGATAATAAGAAAAAAGAAACGCAAGGAAAACCTCCCTATATCAGTGCTTATATGACCAATGGCTTGATAGGAAGTAGGATGGGTGGGTAAGTCCACAAAATTACATTTGGAAATGTTTGCTTTGTTTATGAGTTTTCACTGTACTATAGAATTCAAAATTCTTGACTTTATTATCTCTTCTGCAAATTTCTAACACCTAAATATCTCAATATGTCTTGTTTCTATTTTTTTTATTGAATATGTCTTGTTTCTTTTCCTTAATATTTATTTAAAATTTGTTTAAATTGCTGTAAATGAGAAAGACTATTTTGGATCAGTTTATCTTATTTCACTTTGTTTATTCCTACTTCATTTTCCTCTAGTTAGTCCTCAGAGTCAAAGATGGTAAAAATAAAAATAAGAACTCTTTTCCAAAATATGCTGATATTCTCATATTTGGGGAAACCAAATACTTCTGTCTTAGTTTTTCCACTAATGGCTTCTATGCAGATATAATTTGGAATATTTGTGTGCATACTCAGTAATTGTTATCCAGAGTTCTTTCTATTTGACATGTCAGGACCTGGTCTGTACCAGAAGGCCTTAGTATGTACAGCTTTTTACGCCAACAGTACTTTTCTCTCACCTTAATGTCACTATTTGTCCATAATATTTCCCCTCTGCTTTCTCTTTGTTCCCACCTGGCCTGCTCACAGGTTTGAATCAGATGTCACTGCTACATACACACGTGGAATCACGTGCATGATATACTCACAGTGGAATGGTCATGTTTAGTGAGTTTCTTCCTCACTCACACTCTGTCCCAGGCATACAGTATGGGCTCCCGGGTTGAATAATTAAGCCGTCGCGGCTGAATGTGTCTACCACAGGCTGTTTCCCGTGTGTTGTCAGTGCTGTGTCAGAAGAAAAAGGAAAGGAAAGGAAAAGGAGAAAACAGAAAGGAGAGGGGAGAGGAGACAGGGGAGAGGAAGAGAGATAGGGAAGGAAGGGAAAGGAGAAGAGCGAGGGAAGCGGAGGCAGGGACAGGGAAGGGAAGGAAAAGGAAAAAATGGAAACGAAAGTAGAAAAAAGAAAACAGGAAGCTATTCTTTCCTCTTTCATTACGTCGGACAGACAGCAGGAATGTTGCTGCATAATTCAGCATCCCAAACTCAGAAAATCTTGGTTTATTTTGTTTTTCCTAGTTTACTAAATACAGAAAAATAAAACATATCATTTCCATACACTTCAGAATTTCTCTGTCTGTTAAATGGGAGAAATAGTGTTGGTTCTTTTACTGTTTCACACAGGCAGTCTAAGATGTGATAAAAAGCAAAGTGTTTTGAGGTGTGTGAGAAGCCCACAAGCTCTGGGTTTATTTACAGTTTGAGTGTTGCCTGGTTGTGTCTCCCTGCTCAAACACAGAAATTGTGATAAAGACATCCTCTATTACAAAGGTTTTTAGTTCATTATACGCTTTGCTTCTGAAAATGTTCTTGGCAGTGTCAGTTTATTGTGCTTTCGGAGCTATTTTTAAGTAATAAAATTTCTGTCATTATTTTTTATTCCAGTGAAACAAATTGAGTCATCAAATGCAATGCTTGCTTGCCTGGTCATGACTATCTTTTTCCTTTGATTTTTGTCATCTACCAAAGTAGATGTTTCTGGCAAACGTTTCTGTCTGGGTTGTTAGTGTTGCTGGTTTTAAGGTCTTTTAATTTTTGTACTAATAGAGAAGTTTCTGGTAAACGCTAAATCCGTCTTTGTTTATAGTCAACACTGACTGTTGTGGGTGCTTTGCTCCAATGAAGAATAAATAGAATTATAGCAAACTCCACGTTCGGTACGTACGAATTAACGATATGAAAAATGAAGGCCTTACCGGTTATAACATAGTTACAGATAATTTACATGACCGAGTTGGATTAAATAGAAATGAGCAAACTCAACTGCACAAACCAAATAGAAAGCTCTAGGCTGGGTTTCATCACCTATTGTTAGGAGAAAGAATACTCTTCAGGTCTGCAGTCATTGATCCTATAGATCTGTTTCCATTGAACTTCACACCCAACAGAACAGTCAGCGTTCAATTACCTCTCTGTGAGAACATTAACTAAAACCAGAGAAGCAGCTAAGAGACTTAGGAGTAAAGAAAAGGTCGCGTTCTTGTAAAGGGAAAGTTCATGATGACAGCCAGCCGCTTCCAGCACTGTATGAAAATTGCTAGTTTAAACAATGCAAAAGATAAGATTCTAAGCGTGAAGTGTTTTCTTGATTTATGGCTGTCACTTCTAACACAATTTAAGGTATTCAATAATACCATTCAAAGTATAAAATGTAAGTAAAGGAATCTTGCTCTTTTTTGAAGCTGTTATTATACCCACTTAAACTCTCTTTCACACACAGGTACACATTTAAATCAAATGTGAATAAAAGATGTGACTTGAAAATTGCCATCCTCCTGCAATTTCTTTTCAGAAGTCCATTCTGCAGTTCACTTAAACAACTTGCTCGAGCAATCAAATCTATATAGACAGAGCTTTCCACATGGGTTGAGATGTTATGCTCATAAACACAAAGAGTTTAGGAATTGTGTGCTATTTAGAAAACTAAAGCAGGAACTTAAAACACATCACATTGTCCCAAATTTGAAGCAGCTTTTACCCTATCTTTTGCTGAATGCAAAAATATATGTATACATAAAAAATAGTTTATAATGACTTTTGTATTTTTTAATTTTGAAAAAGAAGCCCATGTATAAGCAAGCACTGTGACAGTATCTTACACTGTGAAGAGTTACTGGCTCAATTATTACGGTTTTGGTAATAACTTTCTAGAAAGCAGGCAGCTTCCTTGTAAAAGTTTGTGTCCATAGTAGGTCCTATTATATATCTGTTGACTGAATAAATCCATCCATAAGTACTGTCAACTCTCTTTCCAAAATGTACCCCCGTTAGTGCTTTTCTCTCCATCTGTGCAGCAACTCTCCCAGACAATGCTTGCATTATGCTTCCCCCAGAAAAATTCATTATCTCTAAAGCAGTCAAAATAATATTGTCAGATGCAAGATAGAGCATGCCCTGGCCATTCCTCAAGTCCTCCAGTGGTTTTTCATTTAATCTTAGAATTAAATTCAAACTCTGGACAGTGGCCTGGCCCTCTGCTGTCCTTTCTGCATTTATCAAGTTCCACCCTGACCTTCACTTACTGCACTCTAACCACACCATCCTTTTGTCCATAGGGTCCTTCAAACGTGCAGAGATTGTTTGTTCCTTGGGGCTTGTGTACCGCGTCACTTTGCTTGCAATGAGCTGCTTCCAGGCATACGCAAGCCTATGTTTCTTTTACTTTTCCCATCTCAGATTCTCAGGTCAAAAGTCATTTCCAGAGAGGAGTTGCCTGACCTTTCTGCAGTCACTGTTTATCATTTACCTGTCTTATTTTGCATAGCATTAACTACTCTCCAAAACCACTAACGTGTTTGCCATCTGTCTCCCTTCCCCAATTTCATTCCCCGCCCTTGTATCACCAGTGATCCACGCTCCGTGAGCTTAGCAACATTTCTGTTGGGGTGAGAAATCCAGGGAAGATATCACTGACATAGAAATTGATCTGATTGGCAACTATTATATATTGCTGGAGAACTGTCTTTATGAACATTAGAAGTGATCTTTAGCCAAGACTTTAAAATTTTAATGTGCAAAGGAGATCAATTCTGTATTGATAATTGTTTGTACAAATCCGACTGCAATTAATGTTTTATTTTACTTTTTCAAGTTGGTTATACTAATGTCTGCCTAAAATTAGAAAAAGAGATACCTCATAATTATTTCTTAAGAAACATATATCTAAATCTGGAATATGAAGGTAAAAATCTGCAAAACTCTGATGGCATGCAAGCCATCTTTAATGCCCACTCAAGTATTGACACCCAGTATTTTTAATGTGACAAATGTCTCTTTCTTCTGATTATTTATAAATAGTATTTATAGCTTACTATATTTAATCTTCCAAATGCTTTATATGTATTAACTCATTTGAGCCTCCAAACAACCATATAAAGTTGATACTGTTATTATTTTCTTTTCTGAATGAGAAGACACTCCAGAGAAGTTAACTAATTAATCCAGTATTATGTAGCCAGAGAATAGCAGAGCTAGAATTTGAACTCAAGAAGTCAACTTTCAAAGTCTCTACTCTTTCAGTAGTACCTGATACTGTCTGTCTAAAGCAGACTGCTGCCAAAGTAGTACCATAACTTGGGGAAACCTTCCTTGTTGAGGGAGAGTGATTTTAGCAGCAGTAACGAGACTCTATCAACTTCCAAAGTTGAGCACGTTGATGTCATTGCAGAACTATACAGTTGGCTCTCTGCATCTGTGGGTGCCAAATACCTGCAGTCAACCAACCAGAGGTCAAATATATTCAGGAAAGGAAAAGCATCTGTACTAAACATGTACAGACGATTTGCTTTGTCATTATTCCATAAACAACACAGCATGACAACTATTTGCATTGTATTAATACTATAAGTAATCTAGAGATGATTTAAAGTACATGGGAGGACGTGCATAGGTTATATGCAAATATCACACCATTTTATATAAGGCACTTGAGCATGCATGAATTTTGGTATGTGCAGGTAGTCCTAGAACATATTCCCCAAGGACACTGAGGAACAACTGTCCTTTCTGAATTCCATTCTTACCTCAAAACTGTAGTCTCCTTGATTCATTCCATAAATATCTATTAAATATATACAGTGTGCCAGAGAAATTAAAAAACAATTAAGGGTGGCCAGGCGCGGTGGCTCATGCCTGTAATCCTAGCACTTTGGGAGGCCGAGGCAGGTGGATCGCTCAAGGTCAGGAGTTCGAAACCAGCCTGAGCAAGAGTGAGACCCTGTCTCTACTAAAAATAGAAAGAAATTAATTGGACAATTAAAAATATATAGAAAAAATTAGCCTGGCATGGTGGTGCATGCCTGTAGTCCCAGCTACTCAGGAGGCTGAGGCAGGAGAATTGCTTGAGCCCAGGAGTTTGAGGCTGCTGTGAGCTGGGCTGACACCACGGCACTCTAGCCAGGGCAACATTGTGAGACTCTGTCTAAAAAATAAAAAAAAAAAAAAAAAACTTCTTCCCCAGTATACCAAAGGAATGGGAAGTTTTGTTTAAAGACTAATTTATAAAATGTCAGTTGAGGGATTATTTCTAAAGCAATAGGATGGGTTATCTGGCCCTGACACCCTCCTAATTT
>CAUYRT010007712.1:0-140255 GCA_963574885.1 Lepilemur ruficaudatus
AATTAATTTCTTTCTATTTTTATAGTAGAGACGGGGTCTCGCTCTTGCTCAGGCTGGTCTTGAACTCCTGACCTTGAGCTATCCACCCGCCTCGGCCTCCCAGAGTGCTAGGATTACAGGCGTGAGCCACCGCGCCCGGCCCCAAATTTTTTATATTCAGTTTAAAAAAACATTTTCTTTGATAATAGCCATCCTGATGGGTATGAGATGTATCTTATTGTGATTTGCATTTCCCTAATGACTAGTGATGTTGAACATCTTTTCTTGTATTTACCATTTGCATATCTTCTTTGGAGCAATGTCTATTATGTTGAGGAAGTTTTCTTCTAATCCTAGTTTGTTGAGTATTTTATCATGAAAGTGTGTTGAATTTTGTCAGATTTATTTCTACATCCTTTGAGGTGTTTATGTGTTTTTTTCTCTTTCATTCTGTTAATATGGTGTATTATATTGATTGATTTACATATGTTGAAATCTTTTTGCATAACAGGAATAAATCTCACTTGGTCTTGGTGTTTAATCCTTTAATATGCTCTTGAATTTGATGTTCTAGTATTTTATTGAAGATTTTTGCATCAGTATTCATAGAAATATTTTATAGTTTTCTTGTAGAGTCTGGTTTTGGTATAAAGATAATGCTGACATCGTCGAATGAGTTAGAAAGTGTTCTTCTCTCTCAATTCTTTGGATGATTTTGAGCAGGATTAGTGTTAATTTTTCTTTAAATATTTGGTAGAATTCACCAGTGAAGCCATCTGGTGCTGGGCTTCCCTTTGTGGGAAGGTTTTTGACTATTGATTCAATCTCCTTAATAGTTAGAGATCTGTTCAGATTTCCTCTTTTTTCATGATTCAGCCTCCATAATTGTGTGTTCCTGTGTTTCTAGGAATTTATCCATTTCATCTAGGTTATCTAATTTCTTGTTGTTTAATTGCTCATAATACTCCTTTTTTATTTCTGTAAAATAGATAGTAATGTCCCTTCTTTCATCTCTCATTTTATTTATTTGAGTCTTCTCTTTTTTCTTAGTTAATCTAGCTATAAGTTTGTTAATTTTGTTGATCTTTTCAAAGAACCAACTCTTGATTTTATTGTTTTTCTCTATTGTTTTATTACATACGTATTTTATTTATGTGTGCTCTAATCTTTATTATTTCTTTTCTTCTAGTATCTTTGTGGGTTTGTTTTTCTTTTTATAGTTTCTTCAAGTGTAAAGTTAGGTTGTTAACTATCTTTCTCCCTTTTTAAATGCTTATAGCTATAACTTACCCTCCTAGCACTGCCTTTGCTGCCTCCCATGACTTTTGCTATGTTGTGTTTTTATTTTTATTTGTCTTAAGGTATTGTCTAATTTCCCTTTTTATTTCTTTTTTGACTCATCGGTTGTTTAAGAGTATATTGTTTAATTTTCACATATTTGTCACTTTTCCAGTTTTTCTTCAGCTACTGATTTCTAGTTTTATGTTGTTATGGTCAGAAAAGATATTTTGTGTGACTTTAACCTTTTAAAATTTATTAAGATTTGTTTTATGGCCTAATATATATGGTGTATTCTGGAGAATGATCCATGTACACTTGAGAAAACTGTATATTCTGCTGCTGTTGGGTGGAGTGCTCTGTATATGTCTGTCAGGTCCACTTGGTCAAGAATGGTGTTCAGGTCTCTTATATTCTTACTCACCTTCTGTCTGGCTGTTCTATTCATTTTTGAAAGTAGGGTATTAAAGTCTCTTACTATTATTGTAGAGTTGTCTATTTCTCCCTTCTATTCTGTTGATGTTTCCTTCATATATTTTAGAGCTCTGATGTTTGGTGCATATATGTTTATATTATAATTGTTATATCTTCCTAGTGAATTGACCCTTTTAATATAATGTCTTTATTTGTGTCTTGTAACAATTTGTGACTCAAAGTATATTTTGTCTGATATTATTCTCTTTTGATTACTATTTTAATGAAATATCTTTTTCTGTCCTTTTACTTTCAACCTATGTGTGTCCTTGAAGCTACAGTGGATCTCTTATAGACGTATATAGTTGGATCCTGTCCCCCTTCCCCATTCTTCCAGTCTATGACTTTTGATTGGGGGAGTTTAATTCATTTACATGTGAAGTAATTACTGATAGGGAAGCATTTACTTTTGCCATTTTGCTATCTGTTTTCTGTTTGTCTTACAGCTTTTTTGTTCCTCTTTCCCTCCATTCATGCCTTCATTTCTGTTTAGTTGAGTTTTTGTAGTGATGTATTTTCATTCCCTTCACATATCCTTTTTTTGTGTTATTCTATAGATATTTTCTTGGTGTTCACAATGGGGATTACATATAATATTCTAAATTTACGATAATCTACCTTATATTGCTACTAATTTAACTTCAGTCACATGCAAACACTATTCCTTTACAGCTCCACTCACTCTTTATGTTACTGATGTCACAAATTACATCTTTAAATATTGTGTTCCCATTAATATAGATTTATAGTTACTTTTGTGCACTTACCTTTTAAAAAAAAGCAATATGTCTCCAGCTCTAAACTCAGTTTAAGGGATTTAAAAAATATACCTTTCCTACATTGAATCCAGGGTAAAAGGGGAGTGGAATGCAAGACACCTATTATCCAGAGTTCTCGGAATAGAGAGCTCTAGAGGCCAGTGGATTGGGGTTTGAGATTATGGGTCCTTGGTGGTTGTTTCTTGTCTTCTATCACTGGGATGGATGTCCATCTTGGGAGGCGATGGTTTCTTGATCTTCAGCCATCCAGGTGACCTGGACATGACCAGGTCCACTGGAGAGCGCTTCTGGGCTTCTCTGTGGTCCTGGTTGACAAAACCCCTTGAATCATGCTTCTGAAGAGATCTTGGTCCAAACAGCCTCCTTTTATCCCCACTTCCAGAATCCATGGAGCTAGGATTTGGGCAAGTTAAGAACATGGAAGAACCAGAAGTGGACCAGCCTCTGGGCTGCTGCTTAGGGGAAGAGTGGGGAGTGCTGTTTGGGGTGGACTGAGCTGATGCCATCTGCTTTTCTTCTTTTGTTATCTCTCCACTCTAGCTTCCATAGTTTAGTTTCTGTAGTGCCTCTGTTGCTCAAAGGTACTTGGTCTTCTCAATGGCGAGGCCCTTGTGGGGTACACAGGCAGCATCTCTCAGCCTTGTCTATTGCCTAAAATGCTAAATGCTCTCCTGGGTCTGTTTTGTGATCACAGAATTTATGATGAATGTATAGCTTTAGTGTTCACCAATGGGACCTTGTCCGTACTGTCAATGGCCCATGATAGGGTCATGGGAGTAGAGGATACACTGGTGTCTCCTCCTTCTACCTTTGTGATGTGCTGATACTTGTGCTCTGGAATCAGCGGCTTCCAGGTAATGCTGCTCATGTATGATGGAGTTGTCATCATGGGTGAAGGATCCTCAAGGACGTCGGTTTAGCTATGCATTCATCATAAATTCTCTGATCACAAAATAGACCCAGGAGAGCATTTAGCACTTCAGGCAATAGGCAGGGCTGAGAGATGCTGCCTACGTACCCCACAAGGGCCTTACCATCAAGAAGACTGAGTACCTTCGAGCAACAGAAGCACTACAGAAACTAAAGCTGCGAAGTGGAGAGATAACAAAAGAAGAGAGATGGATACAATGCCCAGCAAAATCCTAATGGGCAGGGACATTTTGCCTAGAGGTCCACTCAAGAGTAGGCACTTCTGGTTGTCTCAAAGCCATCAAAAGACTAAGATCCCCATGATTTTTCTATATAGAATTTGGAGCTGAGTCCCTGCCACCACAGTAAAATGATGTGACATCTATGCTAACAGACGTTAATGAGGAACAGTGTCCAGCTGCTGCAAATTAGCAGAGCTTCCCAGGAAGAGTTCAGAGGTTCTATTTTTCCACCACTGGGAAGCTCCCTGTGGCCAAGAAGGCTCCGATGACCCATGTCTCCTGAGAAGCTGTGGTGCAGTCTAGGACCCAAGCCACGGTGAGAGCGTCACCGCGCCCTCCAGCACGGACCTGAGGGCATCGGCTGAAGTTCATATTTTCATTCCTTCATTCATCCATTCAGTTTTTGTTTGTTTGTTTTCTGTTTTGGCCTTTGCAAAGCAGCATTTTATTGGGAGGGCCGACCACAGAGGAAAATGCCCTCGAAGCCCTCTGCAGCCACAACCGTTTGGGTCACAACTGAATAAAGGCAGAGGCATCCGGGGAATAATAACCTGCGGCCCAGGGTCGCGGAATAAAGGGGCTAGGCCGAAACCTCAGGCCTTCTCGGAGCACCGGGAGGCTGGCGCACCGGAGCCTGGTGTTCCTGGCCACAAAACCTGGGATCCACAGCCAGGACGACCTGGGACGTGGGCGGCGAGTGGCGGGACGCAGAGGCAGGACCACACCCTCGACTTCTCCGGCTCCAGGGGTCCTTGCACAGGTGAGCCGATCCCAGCGGCCTGTGAGGCTGCAGGGCGGGCCTTGGCGGGGCTCTTCCGAGGCGGCGACAGTGGCGTTATACTCCAACCTCTGGGGGCCCCTGTGGCTGAGAGGGGCGGGGCGTCGGGTCGGGGTCCGGAGGCTCTGCGCCCAGGCCCAAGGAGATGTGCCAACTGGGTCCTGTGGACGTGGGACGACGGGAAGGTAGGTAGTTCCCGGTCGACGTCATAATGGCCCAAAGCCGGGGGAGGTCGGGGAGGGGGCTCTGCTTGGGACCATAGGGGTCTGGCCAGGGGGAGGAGCCGCCTGGGCCTCGGGGCTGGCAGCATCTGGGGCCTGGCTCACAGGTGGTTGAGGGTGCATCGGGTCGTCTGGCTCCAGGTCACCAGGACAGTGGAGTGATCCGTTCAGTTCTGATGGAGCACTCATTGTGTGCCAGGCATTGCGCTTCACTGAATTGTACCGTTGGCGTATTGAGTGCTGACGGTGTGCCAGGCCAGTGAACGCTTTATTAATACATTGAATCCTCACGGTAAGGCTGGGTCCTAGGGATTATTATTGTATTTTACAGATCGGAAACAGCAAAGAGAAATTAAATAACTCGCCAGCTAAACAGCGGTAGAATTGGAGCATGGATCCAAGGCTTTCCTGAAGCCTTGTTTTTGTGACTGTTTCCTTAAAAATAATTTATTACACGTGTAAAAATATTATGTCATTATGTGACTTTAACCTTACATTGTCTTGGCACTAATTTACAATTCTCTAAGTTGTAGGTGATGATAGACATGCAAATTATGTTCTACTTCGTATGTTTAATTGATTTTCTTCTGCCCTTGTGAAAAAAAATTAGTTTTTCTCCATTTGCTGATTTTTTTTTTTTTTTGAGACAGAGTCTTGCTCTGTTGCCCGGGCTAGAGTGCCGTGGCGTCAGCCTAGCTCACAGCAACCTCACACTCCTGGGCTCAAGTGATCCTCCTGCCTCAGCCTCCCGAGTAGCTGGGAATACAGGCATGCACCACCATGCCCGGCTAATTTTTTCTATATATTTTTAGTTGGCCAATTGATTTCTTTCTATTTTTTTAGTAGAGTCGGGGTCTCACTCTTGCTCAGGCTGGTTTTGAACTCCTGACCTTGAGCGATCCTCCCACCTCGGCCTCCCAGAGTGCTAGGATTACAGGCGTGAGCCACCGTGCCTGGCCCCATTTGCTGATTTTTTAAAACACGTCTTTGCTCTATATGAATTTGTGCTTTTTTTTTTTTTTGACTTTTTCTTTGGTTATAACATCTCTCTGCTTCCTTTAGTATGAGTAAAATAAACTCTTTAACACAGGCTCATTTTTATATCTACATGAGAATTATGATTTACCCATTTTTGAAAATTATCCTTTAAAACATGCTATACATGCTTGTTTATTGTAGGAAAAAATAAAACAAAATATTTCTCAATGTCCACCATACAGAGATAACTACTGTTAAATTTTTGATGAATATACAAACATTAATCAATAACAATATTCTTAAATATGAGATCGCACTCTATATGCAGTTGTACTTCTTTTCACTTGAAATATCATTAAGGTCTTTCTATTTAAATAAACATCTGTATCATTGTTTTAATGTAAACACCTTGAAATTCCTTTGCAGAATAGGAAGATGGGCTTCTTCCCAGTAGAAGCACTTCCTGGAAGCACAGCTGTGCCTTTCCCAAGTGAAATTTCAGCTCTTTATGAACCCAGTTTGGCAGTGGCTATCCTAATCACCCTGAGGGTTATGGATTTCCCAAATCCAGTAAAAACAAAGCACCAAAATTGATCTTTGTTAATAATCTCTCATTGCTTTAATATCCCAAAGCTGATGATTTGTGAAATCCTTTAAGGGAATTTTTAGATCAAAGGTTAAATATTGTTTGGTAGTATTTTCCTATTAAAAATCTGCCAGTTTTTTGAAAAATATTAAATTTGTGTTTGGTAACATGTGGTTTTGCTGACTCTCTGCTAAGCCAGATGAGAAGGCTGCCTGTTGCTGAGGAAAAGGCACAATATTTCATAAGCCTTTGCATCTGCCAGGTCCTCCCAGGTTCTGCTGCTAACCACTGTACTGTGCTGTATCTGCTTCTGAGGCCCCGCAGTCCAGGGAAGTGGTTCTAAACGCTGGTGAGCACTAAAAGCACCTGGGTAGTTTAAAAAAATATAAATACCCCAACTCCGGAGTATGTGAACTGGCCCAACTGGATCAAAATCTCTGTAGTAGGGCCTGGCAGTGTTACTTTTAAAAAATCCCACAACTCTCCAGTTATATTCTCACATGCAGTCTGGCTTGAATCCTACTGGCACTGGAAAGCAGCCTCTCCTAACATGCAAACACACACCACCTTGCCCACTTAGCACTCACTAACATCACAACATTGGTTGCTTCTGTTAGATAACTTCAAATAATAGCCCGGCAGAACAGGGAGAAGGCCTGTGAAAGAGAGAAGGCAGAAAGAGCCTGGATATTAATTATAGGCAGATTTAATCCTGCTACAAGGAACACTAATAATCCAAGTGATGGAAACACAGAACATTCTCTTGGAAGGCAAGGACAGCCCGTTGATCATTTCGAGGTACAGATTGAGGTATCAGGCAACGATTATAATCAATACTATGAAGAATATCCTTTGCACAGAACTTGCACCTGTGTAAGAGCTTCTTTAAGGTAAACACTTAGATGTGTTTCTGGTTTTGAATTTCTGGTTTTAACTTTACCAATTATTACTTTCCAAATCTGTCAGTTTACTTCCCCTCCCACCCCCCACCCCGCATCTATGAGTTTTGCTAGTTCCCTGTGTCCTGGCCAACGTTTTATATTAGACTTCTTTCATTCTGATGTGTGTGAAAATACTTTGTTTTAGTTTTAATTTTCATATGCCTGATTACTAATGATTACTAATGAGATGGTCATTTGAGTTTCTTTCGGAATTGTCTATTCATATACTTTGGCCATTTTCCTGTTGAGTTGTCTTCTTATCTTCTTATTGACTTAAAGGCATCAATATATAGTCTTGCTATTAATCACTTATTGGTTATATGGATTTCTTGTGCTGTAGAATAGAAGTATATTTATTTTTGGATATTGACCTTGTATCAAATATCTATATTGAACCTTCTTAATAGTTATAATTTGTGCATTCTCTTGAGTTTTTTACATTGATAATTACGTTGTAAATAATGACAGTTTGTTAATCTCATGTACACATATATAAAAATATATATATTAATAGATTTTATTTTTTAAAGGAGCTTTAGGTTCACAGCATAGCTGAGTGGAAAGTACAGAATTCCCATATATCTTCTGGTCCCACACATGGAGAGCTTCCCTTACTAATCAACATCCCTTACCAGAGGGGTACATTTGGTACAAGTGGACTTACACGGACGTATCATTGTCACCCCAAGTCTATAGTTTACATTATAGTTCACCCTTGGTGCTGTATAGTCTATGGGTTTGAACAAATGTGTAATGACATGTATCTGCCATTATAGTATCACACAGAATAGTGTCACTGCCCTGATAATCCTCTGTGTTCTCCATCTTCATTCCTCCCTCCTCCCTGACCCCTGGCAACCACTGATCTTTTTACTCTCCCCAAAGTTTTGCCTTTTACAGAATGTCATATAGTTGGAATGACACAGTATGTGGCTTTCTACACTGGCTTCTTTTACTTAGTAATATGATTCAAGGTTCTTATATGTCTTTTCATGGCTTGATAGCTCATTTCATTTTAGTACAGAGTAATATTCCTTTGGATATACTACAGTTTATTTATCCATTCACCTACTGAAGAACATCTTGGTTGCTTCTAAGTTTTGCTAATTATGGAAAAAGGTGCTGTAAATGTCAGTGTGTAGATTTATTTATTTATTTATTTTTTGAGACAGAGTCTTGCTCTGTTGCTTGGGCTAGAGTGCCATGGTGTCAGCCTAGCTCACAGCAACCTCACACTCCTGGGCTCAAGCAATTCTCCTGTCTCAGCCTCCTGAGTGGGCTGGGACTACAGGCATGCACCACCACGGCCAACTAATTTTTTCTATTTTTAGTTGTCCAGCTAATTTTTAAAAAATTTTTAGTAGAGACAGGGCCTCACTGTTGCCGAAGCTGGTCTTGAACTCCTGACCTCAAGTGACCCTCCTGCCTCAGCCTCCCAGAGTGCCAAGATTACAGATGTGAGCCACCGCGCCCAACCAACTTCAGTGTGTAGGTTTTGTGTGGACGTAAGTTTTCAACTCATTTAGGTAAATTCTCAACAGTGTGATTGGTGGATCATATGGTAAGAGTACATTTAGTTTTGTAAGAAATTGCCGAACTGTCTTCCAAAGTGGCTGTATCATTTTTCATTCTCAGGAGCAGTGAATGAGAGTTCCTGTTGCTACACACCCTCACCCGTGTTTGGTGTTGTCAGTGTTTTGGATTTTGACCATTATAATGGGTGTATAGTGGCATCTCATTGTTGTTTTAATTTGCATTTCCCTAAAGACATATGATGTTGAGCATCTCTTCATATACTTATTTGCCATCTGTATATCTTCTTTGGCGAGGTGTCTGTTCAGATCTTTTGCCTTTTTTGAATTGGTTGTTTATTATCTTAATGTTGAGTTTTAAAAGATCTTTGTATATTTGGATAACAGTCCGTTATTAGATTTGTCTTTTGCAAATGTTTTCTCCCAGTGTGTGGCTTATGTTCCCATTCTCTTGTTCCTTACATTCAAAAACTTCTCTTTCTTTCATATTGTGTTAGCTAGGACCTTCAGTATAATGTTAAGTGTAGGGGAGAAATGGCCATTCTTGTTTCTTCCTTGAAAGAGACCACATGTGTGAAATGTTTTAGCCTTAGATGTGATGTTTATTGTAGATTTTTGACAGACGTCTTCTACAATTTATGTAAGTTTTCTTTCCATTCCAAGTTCGTTAAAAGTCCTTTCTTGCCTGCCTTTATTGAGATGACCATATATTTTGATCCGTTAATGTGATGGATTGCACTAGTAGAGTTCCTAATGCTAACCCAACCTTGCATTCCTGGGATAAGCCCTATTTAGTTACAATATTAAATATTTTATGCATTTCTGGATTTGATTTGTTAATATCTTTTTTAGGATTTTTATACTTTTATAAGTGAATTTGATCTCTAATTTTCTTTTCTTATACTGTCCTTGTCTGCTTTTCATGTCAAAGTTATACTAGTATTATGAAAGGAGTTGGAATGTTTTCTTCTCTTTTTCTTTTCTATTCTAGCTTCTTATAGTAATTAAACCCAATCTCTTTTGTCTTGGAAAATGAAAATACCAACCTTATAGGAATGTTTTAAAGATTAAAACAGTTAAAATAAGTAAAGCAATTCAAACAATGCCCATAATATAGCAACCAACCTTTTAGTTTTAGCTATTATTACTATTATTCTCTCCCTAAAATTTCATGTAAGAGAGGTCTGATGTGCTCATGAAAGTTGGGTAACATTCACCTGCAAAATCATCTAATGTTTTTCTTTTTGTGGGTATATTTTAACAACTTATTCAATTTCTTTAATGTTTGTTGGTCTACTCAGTTTTATTCTTTTCTTCTTGAATTGCTTTTGGCAAGTTATATTTTTCTAGCAGCCTGTCCATTTCATCTACATTTTTAAATTTATTGGCCTAATGTTTATAATATGCCCCTTTTAATGTTTAATTGCTGCTATATCTGTATTTATGCTTCCTTTTCATTCCTAATATCATTTTTTGGGGGGAGTCTTGATGTTTAACTCATATATATGTATATATATATACACTTTAATCATCCTCTGCAGGTCCTGGTAGGCAGTGTTTTTCACTGTCAAATTGAGTTTTAAATGTTTTATAACTTCCATTGTAGTTTCTTTCTTGATGTGTGAATTCATTATATTGATAAATTAAAAATTCCAAACAGGTAAAGTTTTTATGGTTTTTTTTTGTTGTTGAATTTTATTGTATTGCCATCAGAGATGTGGTCTATATAATATTACTCTGCTTCAATATCTATATCACAATTATATATATATTTATTTCCTATATGCCCCCATTGGAATGTGATCCTCATGAACAAAGGAATTTATTATGTTGCGTTCATTATCATGTTCCCAGTGTGTAGAGTGATGGTTGGCACATAAGTAGTAACTCAATATTATTAAATGAAAGAATGATTAATGGTAATCCTTGGTGATCAGAATCTATTTCTTTAGGTGGCCTTTTTGGATCACTAAGAAGAGGATGCAAATTCCTATAGGCTCTGGTCCACCGGTAGACTTGGCTCCATATCCACATATCCACATTATGAAGTCATATGCATATGTGTCTGAAAAACATCAAAATTTTCTGAGCATCAAAGTAGAACTTGGAGAATTCTGTCCACTCCCAAATTAATTTGATTCTGATCTGTCTACTCTTGGTAGCTCAGCAACAACGGGAACTCTGCTTCCCAGTAATGGAAGAGGCCGACTGTCTTAGTTCATTTGGGCTGCTGTAACAAGTTACGATAGACTGGGTAACGTATACACTAGAGAAATTTATCTCTCACAGTTCTGGAAGCTAGAAGTCTGAGATCAGAGTGTTAGCATGGTCAGTTCTAGTGAGAGCTATCTTCCGGATTGCAGATGGCTGACTTCTTCCTGTGTCTTCACATGGCAGAAGTGGGGGAATGAGTTATCTGGGGTGTCTTCTCAGAAGGACACTAATCCCATTCATGAGGACTCTGCCCTCATGACCTAATCACCCCAAAGGTCCCACCTCCTAATGCCATCACCTTTATATTCGATGTATAAATTTTGGGAGAACACAAATATCCAGACCATAGCATTGACCACGGAAGAACTGGCAATTCTCATAGAAAGTTTTGTTTCCCGTATTTAATGTCTTCCACAAAACAGTATTCATGCATTCTGTCAAGCAGTTACAGAGTAAGGACAGCTGGCCATTATTCAGCTTGGTGTATCAAATAGATATTTTTGAAAATATACAATCTTTGAAGATTTTTATTCTTCAGACAACTTTGGCTTTGAAAACTCTGTATATCTTAAAAGCAGTTTCACAATGTCAGTAGTTTCCTGTGATTGATAGTCACAGCACACTGAGCTCACAAAGACATTAAAAATGTGGCATAGGAAAAGAAAAAAAAGGGCTTTGCAATATTGGATTCTGTAGCAGTAAGTAATCTTCTCTTGGCTTTCCTTCCCTGCACTAAGGATTTTTTTCCTCTACTTTTGAAAGGTCTGTGTTTTATTGCATTCTAGATTTGGACATACTAATAAAAATATATTTTTGTCTATGCTTGCCAGAATCCTATTTCTCAATAGAGACAGAATTATTGGATAAGTGCTATAATTCTGTTTCTCTTTGGAATTTTGAAACCCCAAATTACAAAAAAAAAAAAACACCGAAAAATTACCAATCCATAGGGACACTAGGTAGAACGTTGACATTGGTGGGTATCTCCTGGGGGCAATGTGGATGACTGTGTGTTATATTCTCAGAAAGGGGGGAGGTGGCCCCTTACTGAGTATGGTGGCTAGAAATAAGGACTGTGTGATATGGAGAAACAATGAGATGGATCAGTTTGGAAAACCAAAGAGGTTATTCTTACTGAATGTTGATGTAATTATTTTCCCTACCTGGAGTGTTCTGTGAATAGGTTATGGGAGGAGAGCGGTTCTAAGAAAGAGACCCAGGAATGGCCAGGCGCAGTGGCTCATGCCTGTAATCCTAGCACTCTGGGAGGCTGAGGTGGGCGGATTGCTCAAGGTCAGGAGTTCGAGACCAGCCTGAGCAAGAGCGAGACCCTGTCTCTACTAAAAATAGAAACAAATTAATTGGTCAACTAAAAATATATAGAAAAAATTAGCCGGGCATGGTGGCGCATGCCTGTAGTCCTAGCTACTTGGGAGGCTGAGGCAGGAGAATTGCTCGAGCCCAGGAGTTTGAGGTTGCTGTGAGCTAGGCTGACACCACAGCACTCTAGCCTGGGCAACAGAGTGAGACTCTGTCTCAAAAAAAAAAAAAAAAAAAAAGAAAGAGACCCAGGAATGTGATGACTCATCACAGATGTTTATTTCTTGCTCAGTAACTGTCTGGGGTGAGTGTTCACATTGGCAGTGTGGCTCTCCTCGGCCAGTTTATTCAGGAACCCAGGCTCTTTCCATCTTGTGGCTCTGCCATTCCGTAGAGCAGAATTTACAATTTCTTTTTTGGAAAAGTACCATATAGTAAATACTTCAGGTTTTTCAGGCCAAAGTGTCTCTGTCACATTTGTTCAGTGCCATCATTGTACCATGAAAGCAGTCACAGATAATATTTAAATTAATGGCATGGCTGTGTTCCAATAAAATATTATTTATAAAAAGAGATGGCAGGCTGCATTTGGCTCTTGGGTGTAGTTTGCTGACTGTTGCCCCCAAACCAGGTCATACTCTTCTGTATTCAGTAGAGAAAGGGAAGGAGCATGGAGAAATAAGTGTAGGGGTACCCAGGGGTCCAGCCTAGAAGTAAAACACATTACTTCCTCTTATATTTCACTGGCTACAAATCAGTGACATGGCAGCACCCAGTTACCAGAGAGGCTGGAAAAATGTAGTCTCGCTGTGTGTCCAGGAAGAAAAGAAAACATAATGGTGAATGAATGGCAATCTTTGCTATATCCAGCACTCTGTTGTGAAAATGGAATTCAAGGTTCATTCTCAAGCTACCTTAGTATGTTCTCAAACATGGTCCAAAAAGCATATTTTTGTTGTCAGACAGGCCTGGGTTTGAATTAAAGATGGGCCACTTTTGGCCAGGCATGATGGCTCACGCCTGTAATCCTAGCACTCTGGGAGGTTGAGGCGGCAGGATCACTCAAGGTCAGGAATTTGAAAGCAGCCTGAGCAAGAGCAAGACCACCGTATCTACTAAAAATGGAAAGAAATTAATTCGCCAGCTAAAATATATATAGAAAAAATTAGCCGGGCATGGTGGCACATGCCTGTAGTCCCAGCTACTTGGGAGGCTGAGGCAGAAGGATAGCTTGAGCCCAGGAGTTTGAGGTTGCTGTGTGCTAGGCTGATGCCACGGCACTCTAGACGGGGCAACAGAGTGAGGCTCTGTCTCAAAAAAAAAAAAAAAAAAAGATGGACCACTTTTGTTTAACTAATCTGTGCCTCAGTTTCCTTACCTGTAAAATGAGAATGGTTATGGCTGTTTCCTAATTAGGGTCATTGTGAATGTTAAATAAAAGAAAAACTGTTGAGATGATTATCACTTTGTGAGTGTTCAATAAATAGTAGCTGTTATCATTATTATTTGAGCAATGACTCATCTTATTTTCTGGTAGAGTATAATTTAATAATGCTTTGCTGCTGGGCTTAAATCCATGCTCCACTCCTAACTACCTGCCTAATCTTGGACAAGTTATTTAACCCCTCAGGGCTTCATTTTCTTCATTTGTAAAATTATAACAGTAATAATACCTATCTCATAAGGTAGTTAGTTGAGATGATTAAATGATTTAATACATATGAAATAGGTGCCTAGGCTTAATAATGCCCAATAAATCATACCTATAATTATTATTTTGATACACTGATCCTTAATGTCCAAGGGGTATACTAATGATAATAAAAATCAGCATCATAATAATATCCACACATTAATTAATTCAGCAAATACTGAGCACCTTTGGGCCAAATTCTGTACTAGGTTCTGAGTATAGAAATGATGAATAGACCTGACGTTGTTCCTGTCTTCATGGTGCTTCCAATGTGTTTGCTAATCGGAGCATTTTCTTTCTTTGAGCAGTCCCTGCAGTGAGCACTTTAAACATACTAGCTAATTTTATTGTTCGCAATAACTCTGTGAATTTTATTTTATTGTCTCCATTTTACAGAAAAGGTAACTGGTTTAGAGAACTTAAGTAATTTGAGCAAGGTCACAGAGCTAGTAAATGGTAGAGATGGTATTTGAAACTATGTAGCTCAAACTCAAATGCCAGTGTTCTTAACAATCATGCTGGGCTGTCAGATCTGGGCACATAAAAAGATTTGCTTGGCAAAGTGTACACTGTTTAATGGGAATGTAGGTTGAAGGCAGGGGGAAGGCGGGGGCTGTGGTGGTGAGGGTGGCCTCTTGGCCTCTCTGGGAATTCAGTTCTATCTCTGGACCATTTATGACAGCAAATGCCTTCTCTACTTGGATGACTTCAAACATCCCCCAGGATTAGAAACATGTAATCTTATCAACCAGGTTTAGTTCCCGTCTGCAGGAGAGCTGGGCTTTTCAATTTAACCACTGGCTTAAAAAATGGGAAAAAAAAATAACACAAAGAAATCTACTGTCTCTACCCTTCTTTAAAATGATGAATGCTTTTTAAAGGCAAATCCATCATTGGTCACTTGAGGGAGGAAATGTCAAGAAAAGTTATGGTTTGTTAGCTTTTACTTCTTGACATTATACAAGAAAGTAATTGAAGTACAACAAATGCCATGTTGTTTTACCTCATCTATTTATATAGCAGTCTGACAAGATGAATACATATGTTACCATGGATTTGGAAAAAAGTGACACAGACTCTATGACTTGTTCTATTGTCTTATCAGTGTTGATCAAATGCGCCTTCCTTCGATAACATGCACGGCAGAGGAATTGGTATTCTCTCATGTAGATTCCTGGACATTAAACAGTTGAACTCATTTTACTTCTTTAGCCCACTGACCTCTTATCTCAAGTTCTTAGAGCTTTAACATGGATGTGTAATAAAACATGCACAAATTCAGTTCAATACAACAAATATTTATTTACCACTCTTTGTGCATAAGATACTATGCCAAACAGGGATGCCATTAATTCACAATCTATGGTAATTCAGGAGTTTCCGTAGTGTAGTGGTTATCACGTTCTCCTCACACAATCTATGGTAATTGAAACGCAGCCTGGGCTAAATGTTATTACTGCACCATTTATGGGGGAAAAAAAAGTCTGCTATGCAAAATCAGCAAGGTATATCTTACTATATATTATGCTATGCTCCTGAAAACCCATTTGTAAATCAGATTTGAAATTCACAAAGAGAGTTTCCTGTTCAAATAATTTTATAATAATGTTTCTGGAGAATGTATAATCACTAACAAATAAGAATTTTCAAGTTGGATGGTTAAGAGGCAAATGACCACTTAATTGAGGGATTTGTGTGACTAGTACTATGAAAAATCCCAAGGCTTGTTTCTATGACACCCATGATCTCTTTGGGGTTGGGTAGTCTGGTTGTCAAGCAACTTAAATAGAAGAGGCCTGTTAAAATGTTTTTTTTTTTCCTTCTGAAAGGTGTCAGCCAAAACAAAGGTATAGAGCTGCTTATTCTGTAGGAAAAAGATCTCTTCAGTTCTCAACATAGACTGCTGGGCAGGAAAGAGATACTAAAACTACATTAATAGGAAGAGGCAGGGTAAGCTTTCAGTGTGCCTTAGGCTGTTTAGGAGGCCAGTGCCTTATCCATTAGGTGACTGGGGCTTCCTTAGCCTTTTTATTTTGATGAAATTACCTTGGAGAATCAGCTGGGATCTCCAAGGAGTTATCCAGGGGTATAATGTTAAGAATCATGAGACAAGGTCTCCTGTGGAATATGGTAAGATAACGTTACTTTGCATTTGGTTACTTTAGTTTTTATAGCCCCTTTGTTGAAACTGCTCCTTTTGCGTATGTTCCTGCCATATATAAATGGACTGATAGATCTGACTCTGGAGAGTTTGAATTAAGGACCATCATTTATATGTCAGTACTGTGTGATAAAGAATTTGGCCTTGACTAAAGAGAGGTCTGGCTTTTCCTTCGGCTTCTGGGAGGCAATCTATGTTACACCTCATAGAAGTGTCTTTGTTTAGAGTGGTATCTGGCCACCCTGGATCTTAGAGTGGGGCCAACCATACCCAATAGTCTTAGGGTGTGAACTGGCCATGTGATTTATGAAAGCCCAACCATGTGATTTATGGTGAGAGTTTGGGTCATATGGTATCAGCTGACATGGAGACTGAGTTCAACAGCTTGGGCAAACAATTGATCAATCATGCCTGTGTAATGAAGCCCAGTAAAAGTTTTGAGCTCCAAGGCTCAGGTGTGCTGTCTTGGTTGGCAATACTCCTTGCGTATTGACACATACCAGTGCCAGGAGGGTAACATATCCTGACTCCATGGGGAAGGACAACAGAACTGCCCGTTTGCCACACTCTCACATTCTTCCCTAGGAATCTCTTCTTTGGCTGATTTTAATCTGTGTCCTTTCCCTACAATAAACCGTAACTGTGAGTACAGCAGCTTTCAGTGTGCTCGATAGGTCCTTTTGGTGAATTGTAAGAACTAAGGGTAGTTTTGGCAACCCCTCAAACTTATAGTTGATGTTAGAAGTGAAGGGAGTCTTGGGGACTATTCCATCTAATCACTGCAGTTTGACTAACTATGGTTAAAGCACCATAACAGAGAGGGGTCTATTGACATGCAGTCACAAAAAGCAAAGATAACACACCCCAAAACACCCCCAAACAAGGAAATACCCTTGGAAATACTTGTAAAATAGTCTAAATTTGATAAGTTTAGGAAAGAAGCATTAGATAGACTTCTTTTCATGCAGCCATTTGAAATTATAACAATCTTAATGATTTTTTAATTAGGGATTACAAAATTAGATACTTAAGGTCCCAAAAAGGTAACTTAAATGAGTGAATCACTAGGTGGGATATGTGGTTAATTGGGGGACACATGCCTGGTGTAAAGGCATTCAGAGTTAACAAAAAATTAGGAATATAAAAATGTATGTAACAAGAGCTGGCCCAGAGGCTGCCAGTTTTCTTTTTCTCTATAATTTGAGCTAAAGGCTCCATTTGAAAATGGCCATTTTCTGTAATCAAATGTTATAAGACTATTCAGATTTTCTATTTCTACCTCTTCTTATATCAGTCTTTGTTGAGATTTGCCCATTTCAACTAAATTTATTTTATTGGCATGAAATTGTTCATAATATCCTATTATGATCATTTCAGTGTTTATGGGATCTGTAGTGATGCTTCATTTTAAATTTCTGACTGTTCTTGGGGTCTCGTTATAGGTTTATTAATTTCAGTGGTTTCTCCAAAAATTAACTTTTGTCTTTGTAGGTTTTCTTTGCTGATGTTTGTTTTCTATTTAGATAACTTCTATTTCTGTATGTCTTTACATCTCCTTTGATTTGCTTTTTCTATCTTATTGACATATATGCTTAGCTCTTTGTTCATCTTTCTCTTTTCCTAATAAAGCTATAATTTTTTCTTAAGGCATAGCTTAATCTGAAGCTCATAATTACTGATATGTAGTAGTTTTATTATTCTGTTAAAATATGTGTAAATTTTATTGTAATTTTTTTGTTCTATGGATTTTTTTTTAGAAGAAGTGTATTAAATTTTTTTTTGGTAAGTGATATCTAGCCTAATTGCATTAGAGTCAGGAAATATATGCTGGTCATTTCAAGCCTTAGAAATTTTTCGAAACTTGTTTATAGACCATCAGTTTTTTGTAAATATTCCACATGTTATTGAAAAGAATGTGTGTGTGTGTGTGTGTGTGTGTTTTGCAGTTGTTGAGTGCAGAGTTCTATGGTTGTCCATAAAATCAACTTTATAGCTGTATTGCTCAAATCTTCTAAATTTTTAGGGTATTTGTTTATTCTGATAAAACACTTTCAGTTGTTTGTTCTGAAGCTCCCACTGTGATTATGTACTCATTTCCATTGTGTTCTGTCAATTTTTGCTTTATATATTTTGAGGCAATGTTATTAGGTTATTAGAAACAAATTTCTTGTTAGTGTATCTTTGGAGTAAACTGAAAATTTTATCATTATGATAAGGCTTTCAGCCTTAAAGTCTACTTTTTCTTATATTAATATAGATAGCTTTAAAAAAATAATGCTTATATGGTGTATTTTTTCTGCCCTTTCATTTTTAACTTTCTGCATTCTTATATTTTAGATATCTCTTTTGTAAACAACTTAAAGTTTTAAAATATCCAGTTGACATTATAGAAAACATTATGGAAGATCCTTAAAAATTAAAAATAGAACTACCATATGATCCAGCAATCCCAGTACTGGGTGAATGTCTAAAGGAAATTAAATCAGTATGTCAAAGAGATATTTGTGCTCTCATGTTCATTGTAGTATTATTCACAATAGCTAAGATATGGAATCAGCCTACACATTGACTGGCAGATGAATGTATAAAGAAAATGTGGTATATATACACAATGGAATACTACTCATCCATAAAAAGAAGGAAATCCTGAGATTTGCAACAACATGTATAAACTTGGAGGGCATATGTTAAGTGAAATAAGCCAGGCGCAGAAAGACAAATACCACATGATCTCACTTGTATATGGACTCTAACAAAGTTGAATTCGTAGAAGTGTAGAATGATAGAAGCATAGAACTCATAGAAGAGTAGAATGGTGGCTACCAGGGGCTGCGGAGTGGGGAGGTTGGTGAAATGTTGGTCAAAGGACACAAAATTTCAGTTAGACAGGAGGTGTAAGTTCAAGAGACTCATTGTATAACATGGTGACTATAGTTAATAACAATGTATCATATACTTAAAAATTGCTAGGAGAGTAGATTTTGTATTCTCAATGCAAAAAATAATAAGTATGTGAGGCAATGCATATGTTAATTAGCTTGATTTAACCACTCTACAATGAATACATTATTAAAATGTTTAAAATTATTATAATGACTACATTATTAAAACATCATGCCCTATGCTATAAATATACACAATTTTTATTTTTTAATTAAAAACATATCTAAGCTGGGTGCAGTGGTGCTTGCCTGTAGTCCCAGCTACTGGGTGACTGAGGTGGGAGGATTGCTTGAGCCCCAAAGGTTAAAGGTCAACATGGGCAACATAGCAAGACCCCACTCTAAAACTCACACACAAACAACATATCCTGTGTTCTCTCTGTCTCTTGTGCTCTGTGTTTTACAACACTTTAAAAATGTAGAAATCTTCTTAGCTTGCAGGCTGTACAAAACTGGCTGCAAGTTGGATTTTGCCCATGGGCTGTTTACTGTTTACACTGACCCCTATTTTCTGTGTCTTAGTACAATTTGGGGGGTAAGTTTTACTTTCCAAATGCTTCCATAGACATAAGCTCTAATCTAGAAGCTTCACGAGAGCAGGGACCATGTTTTGTTCTTGTTCTCTTCCTTTCCTCCTCTTTTTCTCTTCCTCCTCCTACTCCTCTCCTCCTCTTCATCCTGTCCACCTCCCCCTCTCTTCCTCTTCTCCTCCTCCTTCTTCTTCCTTTTCTTCTGCCTACTACTACTATTATTTACCATGTCCCCTTTTTACCACTCTATATGCATAATGACTGGCAATGGAAATACTCAATAAATACATATTGACTAGTTAAAGCTGTTTCTCAAAACTTCAGTGACACATCTTGGGCTTCCAGAGGATTGGAAGAAAAGAAAAGATTGTCTTCTTTGGGGTTTCAATGAGCTGCAATACTGTAATCACTTTCTGGTGTTTCCAGGAAAGTGGGTGGGGTGGGTGGTAGGAAGAAAACCATGCAAGGGTCAGGAAAACCTAAGTTTTAGTCCTGGCTTTGTCATAACTTTGTGACTTTGGACAAATCATTTATATTTCTTGCGTCTTTTTGCTTCTTCACTTATAAAATAAAAGAGTTGGAAACCAATGGCTAAGGTTTTCTACAGTTCAAGACTTAATGGTGGAAAGGAAAACATCATGAAATAGCCATAGGGATGGAGGAGAGGAGGAAATTGTCCCCATATTATGGGGTGACTTTGGAAATTGATTTGGAGTTTTGGCAAGAAGCTTTATGAAGAAATAAATGCTAATGGCTGAAACAGACATATAAACACAGTTGTAACAGAAGGAGGGTTTGCCAGTTCAGTATCTTTAAAAGTAATTTAAAATCTTCCTTTCTACTGAAGACAGGAATATTTCTAATTCTTTTTTCAAAGGATAGTGCTTCACCATCTTTATGTTAAGAAAGTTACCTTTTGCTACACACATGGCAGACATCTGTAACTAGAAAAATTATCCTCTATGTAAATATTGTCCAGTAAATTAATCAAACTTCTATCGAACACTTACTAAATGTCAGATGCTTAGTTAGATGCCTCAGAGATGGAGAACAGATGGTTCCTTTCCTTGGGGAGTTTTAATCTGGAGATATTGAATGGAGGATCATTTAGGTCCAACCAGGAAAGCAGAAACACCTCTAAGTGTTAAAATGAAGGGATTTAATGCAAAAAAATAAATGGTTACACAGATGATGGAATTGTTGAGAAGGCAACAGGGGATGATGAGGTAACCCAGAAGATAGCATGGACCTGCTCCTGGGATGATTTTTAGAGGCATGGGGAAAGCGATGGCCTGTGGTCAGTGAGGTGGAAACACCAGAATTTACGTGGGAGATTGTGGAAATAGGATCGAAAGTCTCAGGGTAAGGCCAGAAAATCAACCAGATGATTCTGTGCTATGGAGAGGATTGGAGGACATACTGCTTAGTAAGGAAGTAAGAAACGTGCTGGTGAGGACACCAGCATCACTCACAAGTCCAGTGGTGGCTCCTCGGCAGGCCAGGGCTAAATGTCGGAAATGCCACAACGGAACTGGGCTTACCAATAGCAATGGAGAAGATAACACTCTGGGATAATAGAGGCCAGATGGTGACATTTATTGTGAGGAGTGGCTACGGAGGAGCAACCAGGAAGTCTCCTCCTGCTGACAGCTTTGAAGATGGTTATGGAGAATGGCACCTCCAGGAGAGAAATAGGTGATCAGTCAACAAGAGTACTACCCAGCTGGGTGTGGTGACTCACACCTGTAATCCCAGCATTTTGGGAGGCCAAGGCAGGAGGATTTCTTTTGGCTAGGAGTTCAAGACCAGCCTGAGCAACATAGCGAGATTCCACATCTACAAAAAATAAAAAAATTAGCCAGGTTTGGTGGTGTGCTCTGTAGTTTCAGCTACTTGGAAGCCTGAGGCAGGAGGATTGCTTGAGTGTGGGAGTTTGAGGTTGCAGTGAACTATGATGATGCCACTGCACTCTAGCCTTTGAGATCTTGTCTCAAAAAAAAAATAATAATAATAAATAAAAAAAATCACACAGCACATGCTTACAACAAAAAGAATACTACTCAACCTGTACAATCGAAAGAAATCAAGGATGAATGATCAGAACGCTAGGAGCAATCACCCCCAAGAATAAGGCACAATCCCTTGCCCGTGTTTGCTAGATAAGAGCCAGTTTTCAAACCTGAAACCCAGTGAGAGGCCAGTTCTGCAGCATCATGGCAAGTATAAGCAGTAATGATTCCTCCAGGCTTTCCCCAAAGGGACTTATGGCCATTTATGTGAGTAGATGTACACCGGGGAAATAGGTGTGCCTAAATATTTCAAGAATTACTGGACACAGGAACATAATTGAAATTGACACCTAGAGACCCAAAGTGTCATCATGACCCCCTCCTAGTGTGGGGGAACCAGGTAATAAATGAAGTCCTGGCCACAGTCCAACTCACAATAGCCCCATAAGGTCTATGGACTCATCCAGTCTCAAATGTGTAATTGGGATAGACATTCTTTGAAGTTGGTTTGACTCATATGTTTGGCCCTTGGCCTATAGGATAGGAGCTACCATAGCGGGAAAAGGCAAGTGGAAGGCTCTGAAACTGCCTCCTACTTCCTAACCCTGGTAAAGATAGTCAATTAAAGAAAATACCTTCTCCTGTGGAGGATGGAAGAAATTAGCGCCACCCTAAAAACCCAAAGGATACAGAGTTGGCGATTCTTGCTATATCTTTTTTCTATCTTCATGCAAAAATACAAAAGTCTGCCTCCCGCAGAAATCAGGGATGATGGATGATGACAGGAGACTAACTGTAACCTCACCCATGCAGTAGTTCCCACTGCAGCCATTACACCAGATGTGGCAGCTTTGCTAGAGCAGATTAACAATCAAGCAGATAACCTGCTTCCTGGGAAACCCAACCTATGACAAAAGATGTTTCTTTCACTACTAGTCAAGCATCAAACTCACAGAAGAGCAGGTCTATGAGGACAGGTAGAAAAGAAACCATGAAGAACAAATGGAAATCAATGAGTGCTGTTCTAGAAATGTCATTACTTTCTTTGCCCATTCATTTACTTTCACCCATAACGCTAGTTGAATGCTGGCAGTGGCATGTTTTGTACCCTGTGACCCAATTCCCCTTACCAAGTCAATCTCACCCAAGGTGAGTACCTGATCCAAGGGCAACTCATCCATTGTCTGGCCAGTTAATAAGCGATTTGGGTGGTCTGGTGCAGAAACATGGTAAGTCAGGTCAATTACATTCTCCACTCCGAAATTTGGGAGGGGGAGACAGAAGCTGAGCTGGTTAGCTATTGCGTATAGGGGATGAAATGGGTAGTAAGGACAGTTTGGGAGTGGCCATTACAAGCTCTGAGCAAGAGGACGAAGCTTAGTAAGAGAGTAGCAGGTGCACTGAAAGAAGTGCAGATGAACAAAGGGAGAATTGGGACTGAGAGGGAGAGAAGCCTTGATTCTTCCTGGCCTCCCCATTCTGGTTCCTGTGCATCTTACCTGTGTTTTGGTTCTTACCTTTGGGCTCCATGAGATACCTCTGAGGACGTTTCTCAGTTGAGCTAGATTGAGTGGATCTCTTTTTCTTGCAACCAAAAGAGCCTGCCTAGAATTGAGGCTTGAGGGCCACCACTTTCTGTTTGATTTATCAATGTCACTTACTATTATTATTAGCTCTTTTCTATGTAATGTTTTTCTCTCTCTTCTTAAGCTGTGAGGTCAGTGTTCTGTATATTTAGGAAAGGCTAATGATAGTAGTACTAATAATTGTGCTACTAATAATAGCTTATATTAACTCAGTTTTTCGTATGTGCCAACACTGGCTAGGTGTTTTATGTGTACTACATTTAGTAATAAATGCTCCATTGTGAGTTATTATCATTATTATTAATAATTACCTTACCCTACTTACCCTAAGTACACAACCAAAGGAAATGAACTCTCAATACAACTGGAGGGAGAAAAGGAAGAATTTATTCGTGGGGTGGTATTTTTTCCTTAAGAATTTGTTTTCTTCTCAACAAAAGTAATATATGTTTATTAGTGAATTGGATTTGGAATTTGGAAAATACAGAAAAGCACAAAGAAGAAAACTTAAAAAATCATCCTTATTCTTACCACTGCAGATAGCCATTGTTACTACTTTGATGCATGTCCTTCTGGTGACACACACACACACACACACACACACGCGTGCACACACACATTCTGTTTTGCAGTTATTTCCCATATACAATCTGACCACGTGAACCCTTCCCATGCCATTAAATATGCTTTTATGACATAATTTTTTAAGAGCTGCACAATATCCCTCCATGTGGTAAGTGTCAGAGAGGAGTTATAAGCAATGGAATAAAGGACCCTGGAGGTTGTCCCCTGGGGATTGTCAACTCCTGCCTCTGCTTAAGGGTTCTAGGTACATTTGTGCTTAGGGCAGGGGGAGGGCTGTATGACCTCTGGAGGGCACTATGTTTCCAAAATTCTTCTGAAAACAAGACATTCTTGCATCTCCTTTGTGTCCTCTTTTCTTCTGCTTCCTTTAGCTTATGCTGCTTTTGAAAACGTGTGCTCTCGGACACCTTGGCGCTCCTGTTAATTGGTACCTTGGGGTTGGTTTGCATAGGGTCTGGTTTCTGGAGCCAAACGCTGATGTCCTGTCCCTCCCTGGACCTGCCTTGGGGTCCTCAGCTGAGTCCTCAGTACACGTTAATTTCCTTGCACAACACCAGTGGCTACCAGCAGATGGCGCTGTGAGCAAGTGCGTCTGCCTAGGTGTGATTTACACAAGCCCTTGAAGGCTTTAAATATTTATCCACAAAATTCAATAAAGCTGTTCATCAAATCTAATGCTTGGAATTTGGGCAGCCCATGAAAATATTATAATATTTTGCCTGAGGTTCCAGAATCCTCTTCTGTAGGGGTGTTTGTGTATTCAGACTTCTGATATTTGTTTATCATTAGCAGGAAGGAATTCATGTGATATATTGGAGGTTTTGCATGAGACCAGGCCTGAGAAATCCTCCTAAAATTTTCTCTAGATATTGCAGGGATTGCACATTCCTTACCTGACTGAGAGGTCCTTGAGGTTAGGTGCTGGGTTAGATCCATCTCTGTATCCTCTGCACCCAGCAAGTGTCTGGCAGAAAGGAAGTACTCCGTGAAAAAATTAATTCAGAGAGGGAGCAGATGGAGAAGGTTATTTTTTTATTTTGAAGGTGCGTGTGTGCATGTGTGTGTGTGTGTGTGTGTGTGTGATATTGCTCCCCTAGGAGGAGTTTGGAAATGCATCTGGTTGTCACAATGCTTGGGTGGGCTCTCCACTGTCATCTAGTGAGTGGGATTGAAGGATGCTGAACATGAAGGAAACAATTCAGTACAAATAATTGTCCTGTCTAAAATGCCTTTCCCTACCCCTTGAAGAACCTCTGTATGGCCTCTTTCGGGCTGGTGTTACACAAGCCACCATAACTTCTACGAACCTCAGTTTTCCTCATCTATAAAATGGAGATATAAACATTTACCTGATTAACTCATAGAATTGCTGTAGCTCTCAAGAGACATAGGTTAAACCACTGTTTGCATTATATAACACAGCAGTCTGCCTTGGTCCACGAGGAGCCACAAGCCTGGCCTCATTGACCACGGTGCTATAACCAGCTGAAGCCTGAGTCACACAGGTAAGATTCAAACCTGTTCCTACCTGAGTCTTTAACATCTCAGTCACTAGCTCCACTCTCCTCCCAGGTGCTCAAGACCCAAATCAAAGCCTTCTTTAATGCCTCCTTTTCTTTCACCCCCAAAAGTCCAAAACCTCAGCAATTATATCCATTTTGTACTCACAGCTGAGCTCTAATCTGTCTCTTCTCCCCATCTTCCCTACTTCCACCCTAGGCTGGCTGTGGGTGGAACTGGGTGGGACCTCAGTGGGTGGGACCTCCTGGGTGAACTGCTGAGGCTAATGGATCTCAGAGCTTCCACTCTTGTCCCCTCGATGACACTCTTTTACACTGTGGCCAAAGTGACCTTTTGAAAGATGTACATTAGATTGTGTCCCTTTTCTGCTTAAAATGTTCCGTTGACTTCCCATGTCCCTTGGAATTAGAGCCACTCCTTTAGTGGGCCTTGCGATGCTCTGGTCTCCCCTGACACCTTCTTGGGCCTTATTGTGCAGCACTATCTCCTTGCTCACCACAATGCAAACTCCCAAGCTCTTTCCTGCCTCAGGGATTTTGCACTTGCTGTTCCCTCTGCCCAGAATGCTCCATTCCAGGTCTTACACATCTCCAAATCTCAGTTCAGATGTCACCCCTCTGAGAGACTTCTTCTGCGGGCCTCCCCATGTAGACTCTATCCTACTCTCTTATTTAATTTCTTTTACAGTGCTATCACTCTCCAAAATTATATCATTTGTTTTTCTCTTTGTTTATTAGTTTACTCTATTAGAATATTATTGCCATGAAAGCAGGTGCTGTCTTTGAGTTGTCACTGCTGTGCTCCTAGAATCTAGAACACTGTCTAGCACATAAACAGAGCTCAGTACATGTTTGCTGATGAACAGAATGGTGGTTCTGGCTTCTGGTTTCTCATGGGGTTGCAGTCAAGCTGTTGTCCAGGGTTGGGGCTTGACCAGGGCCAAAGATGTGCTTCCAAAGTGGCTCACCTACATGGCTGTGGGCAGGAGGCCGCCATTCCTTCCTGCACGGGCCTCCCAGAGTCTCTTGACACCAAAGCAAACATCACCCAAAACAGGTGATCTAAGAGAGAAGCCATGATGTTGTTTATGACCTCGTCACATTTGCCATATTCTATTTGTTGGAAGAGAGTCACTAAGCCCAGCCCACACTCAAGCGGAGGGAAATTAGACACCACCTCTTGGAGGGAGGGGTGTTGCAGAACTGGAGGGCATATTTGCAAACCACCAGGCTCAGGTCATCAGGCTCTAAGCTTAGTCCTCTTTGCAGAGCCATAATACTTCTCCACCAGGCTCCTAACCTTTTAAAGTGCATCACTGGTGACAAGGTGGCAGGAGGTGAAAATACGGATGATTAACCACAACCAACCAGCCCCACCTTCTGAACCAACAGAGACTCAGCCCAGGGATGTGGGACCAGTGACGTCCTCTCTCTCTTAAGGCAGGCCTGGGAAGCACACACAGGCTGATGTCTTTCTTCTGCCTCTTCATATTGACTCTGCCGTTTTCAACACTGGTATTTGGTGGTGGGCAGCCCAGATACAGCTCGGCCCTCCAGCTACAATCAAGGAGGCCCCAGCGGTAACAACACAGAAGATCCAAAGCCAAGGGAAACTTGTCTCCGAGAATCCTCGTTAATTGAAGTAATTAAATCAGCAGGAAGCCATCTGAACAATTATCACACTACAAGGGAAAACTCATTTTAAGGCCTTAGAATAAACATTCTAATAAATAGCTATTAGTTTGTATTTGTAAATACCAACGGCCTATCAGGAAATTTGCTAATAGATTTTTAATTAAGGGGAACTGCACATTTATAGTAGAGCTGCACTGCCTTCTGTTTAACATTCCTCCCCTGGCTTGGACGTGGAGCTTTGGGCTCACTGTGAGAAATTGGCTTCATCTCTCCTGGCCAAAGTGGCTGAGAGTTTTTTTTTTTTTTTTTATCATAGACTAGGTTATTCCACTGGGAATTGATTCAGTCATGTCTGTATGTCCCCCCAGGTGGAGGACGTAAAGACTTGTTACCACGACAGAAACAAGAAAGTCTTTATAGAAAATCTGTTTGATATGTATATGTGAACTTTTCCCCCTTGAAAGTTGATTTTTCAAGAAAGTACTAATAGCTTACTCTTTAGTTCCTTCCAATAAATCTTCTCACTAATTCTCACCACAACCTTGGGAGGTACACAACACAGTTACAATGGTCCCCATTTCCTGGATGAAGTACTCAAGGCAGATGTGACTTAATGTCACCCATCAAGTCAATGACAGAGTTCGGACTAGACTGCAGGTCTTTCAGCTATTCTTGGTTTTACTTTAGCTCGATATTTCCTCATCTACTTTTAATGTAGAGGGGCCTAACTACTGGGGCTCACCTTCAAGAATCTATAGACCTTTTTTGAGGAAAAATAAAGCCATTTGTACACACACAATTTTACATACAAATTGAGGGCATTTGATCACCCTCTGAAAGTCAGCGGTCGACCCTGAAAGGTCTGTTTATCTCAAGATAGGAACCCCTGCCATTTACCTAGCAATAAGATGTTATCCACTTGGCAGAGGTTTAGATTTCAGGTGAGAACTGAAGATCGAAGTTTTTTGGGTCAAAGTCGGGATTGCCTAGCCCATCAGTTCCTTTCAGGTCTGCTCGTCGTCAATAATTCAGGAAAAAGGGCATCAGGTTGAAAATATCGATTAACAAGGGATTTATTCTTTTTGTTACATTATGAGATAATACCTATGTTAGTTTTCCTTGAAGGTGTATTCTATTAAAGATCTTAGAATCAGATATCCTGATACAGTCTTTTGCCCTTTTCTCCAATTCAAGTTCCAAATTAGGGATTTTGTTTGGATTTGGCATTAACTGGCTCTGTTTTATAGGCACACCCGTGTGTTTTTCTCCCTTCTTTGAAATATCAGTGCAGAGTAATACAATAAAGTTCTGACTTGACATACCGAGTAGTCTGTAATATGCTAACATTTCTGTATCATGTTAGTATTGCATTAAGCTAACATGACACTAATTCAAGATGACAGGGAAAATGACTAATATACAATAAGACCTTCGTCTAGTTCCCTAGGGCTGCCACATGTGTCTGATTTAATTCACCTGAAACCTCCCATGGATGGGCAGGGTTAAGGTGCATTAGGGCTACTGAAAGTGGAAGCCCCTGAAAAACAAGAACAATTGGACATTGCCTGCCTCTTGTGCTCCCTTCCCCGTCCCCTCATCCCAATTCCTGGGAGGCAGAAGAAGTGGTCAAATAGGAGGCAGGGTTAGTTGAATGCGTTAAGTTTTGGAATGTCAGACCTGAGTAAGCTCTGCTAACTCTTGATCTTCTGCAAGTTACTAAACTCATCTGAGTTTTAATTTCCTCGAGAAAAAAGGTACTGCATAACCGTATGGGGCAGATGTGAGGATTAAATAAGGTAATGCATACATAGTAAGCAAGAAATGGTGGTGTTGGTGATGATGACAACAATGATATTTTACTGGACCCAGAAGCACAAGGAATGACTTAGAAAACCCTTGGATCTGGAGACTTAATTAAACAAATTTTTTTTTGTGGTAAAATAATACATATCACAAAATTTACCATGTTAACCATTTCTAAGTGAACAGTTCAATAGTATTAACTATACTCACATAGTTGTGCAACTGATATCTGAACTCTTGCACCTTGCAAGACTGAAACTCTATTTCCATTAAACAATAACTCCCAATATCTGTCTACCCTAAGCCCCTGGCAACCAACCGTTACCTTTCCACTTTCTGTTTCAATGAATTTGTACTAGTCTGGATACCTCATATAAGTGAAGTCATATAGTATTTGTCTTTTTGCAATTAGATTATTTCCTTTAGCATAATGTCCTCAAGGTTTATTCATGTTGTCGCATGTGTCAGAATTTCCTTCCTTTTTAAGGCTGAATAATATTCCGTTTTATGTATATACCACACTTTTGTTTATCTATTCATCTGTTGATGGACATTTGGGTTGCTTCCACCTTTTGGTTACTGTAAATAGTACAACTATGAACATAGGTTTGAAGATACTCTTTCAGGCTCTACTTTCAATTTTGGGGGGTATATACTCAGAAGTGAAATTGCCAGACCACTATTTTTTTAGGAACTGAAATATTGTTTTGCCAATATATTATTTGCAAATATTTTCCCTTAATTCACAGGTTGCTTTTCATTCTGTTGATTATATCCTTGGATGCACAGAAGTTTTTAATTTTGTTATAGCCCAATTTGTCTATTTTTACTTTTTTTGGCCTATGTTTTTAGTGTCATATTCAGGAAGTCTTTGCTCAATTCAATGTCATGAAACTTTTCCACCATGTTTTTTTCTATAAGTTTTAGAGTTTTAATTCTTATGTTTAGATCTTTGATCCATTTTGACTTGATTTTGGCATATGATGTAAGGTGAGTGTCTGACTTCATTCTTTTGTATGTAGATCCAATGTTCCCAACACCATTTGTTGAAAAGATGTCCTTTCCTCGTTGAATGAACTTAGAACCCTTGTCGAAAAACATTTGACCATATATGCAAGGTTTTTTTTTTCCCTAGGCTCTGTATCTTATTCTATTTGTCTATATGTTTGTCTTTATGCCAGTACCATGATGTTTTGATTACTGTAGCTTTGTAATAAGTTTTGAAGTCAGGAAGTGTGAGATCGCCAACTTTGATTTTCTTTTTTTCAAGATAGTTTTGGCTATTTGGGGTCCCTTGAGATATCATATGAATTTTAGGATGGATTTTTCTATTTCTTCAAAAACTGTCATTCAGATTTTGATAGGAATTGCATAAAATCTGTAGATTGTTTTGGGTAGTATTGACATCATAATACATCATAGCAACATGTTCATCTTATGAACATGGATATTTTCAATTTATTTATGTCTTTAATTTTTTTCAGCAATGTTTTATAGTTTTCATTGCATCTTTTGCCTCTTTGGTTTAGTTTATTTATAGGTATTTTATTCTTTTGATGCTATTATAAATGGAATTGTTTTCTTAATTTCCTTTTGGATTGTTCAAGGAGACTTGCTCTTTGTTACTTTTTTCTTAAAGTGTTTAGTGTTTCAGATCATATGGGCATGCAGCAAAAAATTCACAGAGTATAACAGCATATACAGTGAAAAATAAGACTCCCTCCATATCTGCCCACCAGCCCCAAACTACCCTTCCTAGAATCCATCATCCTTGCTAGTTTGACACCTTTCAGTGATACATGGACAGATGAGGATGACATATATGCTGTTCTGCACCTTGGTTTTTTTTCTTTTAAACTCAGTATGTCTTGAAGATAGTTCTTTATCAGCACAGCAGGAAATATCTCATTCTTTGTAAAAGCTATCTATACACATTAAAAAAAACACAAACCTATTTCCATAGTGAGAGACACTTAGATTGTTTCCAGTTTTTGCTGCTAAGAAGAATTCTTCAGTAGACATCTTTGTGTATGTGTCTTTGAGCACATGTGTGAACTTACCTTTAGGGTACATTTTTGGATATATTTCTAGAGTGGCAATTGCTGGGTCAAGATTATGTACATGTAAATTTTTAGAAAATTATATGGCCTTTGTACCAATTTACACACCTGTTGACAGTATATGAGGATGAAGGTTCCTCCCTACATCCCTGGGAGCATTTCAGTTTTGCCAATCTGATAGGTGAAAATAATGGTATATTTTTAATAGTTTAATTTACATTTCCATAATTATGAGTCATGTTCAGTATATTTTTTAAGTGTATATATATAGATATTTATTTAACCCTGTGTACCACATTGCATATTTCACACACATTTATTTATTGGGTTATTGGGCTTGCAGAAACTTATATTAGACAAAATTAGCCCTTGAGCATAGGTGTCACAAATACTTTTTTCTAGTTTTTATTTCCTTTTCACGTTGTTTATGGTGATCATTTTATTGTGCAGACACTTAACATTTTTATGGAATTATATTAAGATTGTTTTGCAGCTTTTGGATTTCATATCATGCTTAGAGTGGTCTTATCTATTCTAAAATTAGAAAATAAATTATCCTAGTGTTTTTACTTTTTAAAAATGTCTTAATGTTTGATCTGTTTAATGTTTCATCTATTCAACATCTATTTTGGGGTAAGCAGTGAATTAGGGATCTGGATTTTTTTCCCCAGATGACTAGCTAGTTGTCATAATATCTTTTATTGAAAAGAATCTACCTTTTTTCCAGTGATTGAACTGCTGCCTTTGTCACATAATACATTTTCATATTTAGATTCATTTCTGGACTCACTATTCTTTTCTGTTTTGTGCACCTGGATCAAATTATTTTAATGACTATAGCTTTGCTCATTCAAGGTATATTCTATTGATATATTATTGAGATTAGATAAAATTTAGAGATTGATTTAGGGTGAAGTGACATCTTTACAATACTCAATCCTCCTTCCAAAAACAGGGTTGTGTTTCCATTCATTTGAGTTTTCTTTCATGTTCCTCTTTAGTGCCTTAAAGTTTTCTTTTTATAGATTCTTTTAAAATAAACTTTTTAAAGTTTATTTCTAGGTATTTTATCTTTTTAAACTCCTATTTATAAATGAGAGTTTTTTTCCATTATGTGATCTCATTGAGATATTTGTATATAAAGAAAGATATTGTTATTTGTATATAAAATTTAAATACTCACTTTCCTGAGTTCTTTTGATTTTTCTAATAAATTTTCATTAATCTTCTCAGGTTTCATAGGCATATTATCTTATAATGTACAAATAATCATTATTTTTCCTTTCTCTTTCCAATTTTAACTATCACATTTTTGCAGTATGCTAAAGCATCTGGAACAATGTTAAATGATAGTAATGGTAGTGGGTATCGTATTTTATTCCAGAGTTTAATGGGAATGCTTTGATGATTCACTATTATACATGATGATGACTTTTTCTTTATATAGGTTTTTAAAGTCATGTTAAAGTTGTGTCTATTTCTTATATTTTAATAATTCATTTTTTTCAACCAAGACTGAATGTTGTATTTCATTCAATACCTTTACCAGCATCTTTGAAGATGATTGTATCATTTTCTGAGTTGATATGTGACTATAGTGAGTCGCTAATGTTAAACTATCTTTGCATTTTAAATCTTAGTATATTATTCTTTTAGTGTGCTGCCAGATTCTAAGTGCTGATATTTTATTCAAGATTTTTGCATTACTATTCATAAGTGAGATTTGCTCTGTATTTTAAAAAAATATGCTATCTTTGTCATATTTTGGTGTCAAAGTTTTTCTGGCTTTTTAAAAAGAAATTGGAAATATTCTTTTAGGACTGAACAGTTTAAGTAGTAGTAGTTGTCTGTTCTGTGAAGGTTTGGTAATTTTCCTTTGTGAAACCATCTACATTTTGGGTTGCTAGCTCTTTGATTACTTTCTGAATTATTTTTAAAATTAGTGTGTTTGGACTTCTGCCTCTTCCTGGTCAACTTTGATTATACTTTTCTAGGAAATTGAAGTTGAAGACCTGTTTCATCTGGTCTTCAACTTCACATGAAATTGGTTAATGTCCTTTTTAATGATTTTTTGAATTATCTCTTTTATTATTATTTCCTCATTGTCACTTGATATTTTGTACATATTTTATATATTATGCTTCTTTGTTCTTTATTACTTAATGGCATATATATTTTATTAATTTTTTCTAAAGAACCAGCTCTCAATTCATTTGCTTGTCATAACTTTTTATGTTTTTAAATTATTAATTTTTGGTTTTATGTCTACTTATTCCTTATCTTTGATTTCCTTAGATTTTATTATTGTATGTTTTAAAAAGATTTTTTGGGAGTTTATCTCACCTATTTTTATTCTTTCTAGTTTAGTAATATACACATTTTAAACTTTGATTTTCCCACTGAACAATTGCTTTTGCTTTACTGTGTAGGTTTTCTTGCATATTTTTTCATCATTGTAGATAATATGAAATTAAGATGTGGATTCTTATTTGATCCAGAAATTATTTAAGATGCACTGTTTCAGGTACAGTGTATTTCTCATGTAGTGTATTCTCCCATCCAAGTACTAACCAGGCCTGACCCTGCTTAGCTTCTGAGATCAGATGAGATTGAGTGCGTTCAGGGTGGTATGGCTGTAGACTTAATGTAGTGCATTCTTATTAATTTTTTGCTTTATTACTTTGCAATTAGAAAATGCTATGTGAGGTACTTCTAATGTTGACAATTTAATTTATTTATGGCCTTACCTGTACCCAGTGATTTTTTTCGTTTGTTTTTATGTGATATGTCTTGTATGTCCTTTTACTTTCAGTTTTCTAAGGAACTCTGTTTTCGATATGTATCTTATGTGAAACATATAGTTGGACTCTATATTGTTATCCAATCTTAGAGCCTTCTTCATTTCCTTTTTATGCAAAGATGAAGGTCTCGCTATGTTGCTGAGGCTGTTCTTGAACTTTGGCCATAAGCAAACCTCCACTTTGACCTCCCCAAAACTTGGGATTATAGGTCTGGGCCACCACACCTGGCAAAAATATTTTCTTTCTTTAAACAAGTGTCTTATTTTAAGTATTCCCCAGGTCCTGACACAAGGATTCTAGAGCAAACAAGTTTATTTGGGAGATGCCTCAGGAGGTATCAGAAGGGAAGTGGGAAGTAAGACAGGGAAGGGAAGACAGCCAATACAGGGAGCAGGAATGATCAGATTACTACTGGATCCCACTGGGGACCTCTGGAAGACTGCACCACACCCACCTCTGCATTATCTACCCAAAGGATAGGACCTGAGATATTTACCCATGCACTCCCATTCTTCTTTGACCAAGAGCTGGTCCCTGAGGCATTAATGGCCTGGCAGTTTTGTCTTGCTCCCGTGTGGGCTGAGCATGATTCTATAGCCAGATAAAGCCCTTTGGCACTGTCCAGGTTCTTGCAGAACGAAGCCATTGGCCCATGTGGAAGTGGTGAGTGCTGGGGAGTTATGGACAGGGCATTGACAGCATCTGCTATGAGAGGTGAACTTATCCCTGCAGAAGTTTCTGGGATGCTGGGGAGCTGGGCCAGGAATATTTTTCAGAAACACTTAGGCATTCACTTGCTTTGGTCTCCCCCAACCCCACTGGATTAGAATGTAGCCTTGCTGACCCTGAGTCTGGCTCAAGAGTTGGCGAGCCTAGGATGCCTGTAAATATGCTCTATCAAGGGCACAAATTATTTATGCACATTCTTCCTATAAGTCACACGTGGAGCAGCAAAAATTGAGCTTCTCAGTTTTGATAAGGGCTTAGCCTTACAGGCAGCATCACTAGAAGTTGCATGCCCCACTAAGGTCTCTGGGGGCCAGGGGAAGCCTGTAAGAGCCTATACTGCTGTTCCATATCTAATAATTAAAAAATACAGATTTTTTTGGTTAAATAAATAAAAAATTAATCTTACAATGGATGTGTGTATCTTTCAATTTAAATCTTACGTGAACTATTGCTATTTTATTTACATTACTGGGAACACAGTTGTGTCTTAGATTGGCCTATTTTATGTCATGTTTTGTGTTTTTAAGGCTGTCACTATCACTGCCTGTTTTTCTTTTCCTCTCCTTCTTTCCCTCCTTTTTTTCCTCTTCTTCCTCTTCCTTCTCCTCCTCCTTCTCCTTTTACTTGTCCTATAGTTTGCTTTATGGTATTTTCTTAGATTTATTTTATGTGTTAAAATAAAAGGTTTAGACAAACTAAATTTAGCAGTTTATTTGAGCAAAGAACAATTCATGGGTTGGGCAGTACTTGGAAGCAGGTGAGGTTCAGAGAGCTCTGCCCAGCAATGTGGGCAGGCAGTACTTATAGAGAAAAAGGATGTGACATAAACAATTAGGTTACAACTGGGTGTGTTTGCCTTATTTGGGTGTGGCATGATCTGTTAGCAGCCTGTGATTGGCTGAAGCTTGGCTGCTGTGGTTGGCTGAGACTCAGATATTTTTTACAAGAATACACTTTGAAGTTAGGTTGCAATTTCTTTTACATACTTAGGTTGCAGTCATTATGTATAGAGACTGCTTTAGAAAACATTTAATTTAATTTTATTTAACATTTTCATCTCTTTTGGTCGGCCTCTCTAGTTTGAGAGATTGGCCAAAATTTTGGGCAGTGATGCCACTCCCTCTCAACATCATAATAGACTTGTTTGATCTCAGCATGGAATTCACAATTCATGACATCATCAGTGTGATAATTCCTTATGTTCTTTTCATGTTTTCATTATTCTAAGCACAGTAAGACCTTTTGATGTATAATGAATGGCTACATACAAGCATTTAAGACTCTTGAGAGGATGCAGCTCACCAGGGAGACTAGTATGATGGCTAACAGGATGATAATATTGAGAGACTGAAGTATATGCCTTAACAGAAGCCCCCATGAATCAAACCAATCAAAATCAAATGTATCAAAAATGAGTCAGAAGAGGAATCTACTTGTTTTAACCAAGTAGCTTATTTGTTGATTTTGTGCAACTGAGTTTCTACCACATCAGGCATGTTTATCCAAGTGCAGCAGGAGGTGTTATCTCCCACACTCCCCCTGTTCAGCTAGCAGATAGTTCAAAGCAATCATGTTATCTCAAACAACTTTAGTAAGAGAATTTAAAGAAACTGGCTGGGCTACTATACCTTTGCAGTAGAATCAGCTATAGTAGCTAATGTTTGAGACAGATTTCTAATCATAACCTCATTTATATTCATGCCAAGCCAGGGAAGGAGCATTTTACCAAAAGATGCCCATTTAGAGGGACTTACACCTGCTGGCAAATTTCCTTTTTATCCTATAGTGTGAATTAGGAGGTGTGTACCAATGTGCAGTTTCCGATTGGTTGTGGAATGACAGTGCTACTGTTAGAATCTTTAATCCACCTTGGCTTCTTATTTTCCTCTTATTGAGACATGGAGTTGCCCACATATATGGTTGGTTGTTAAATCCTGCACAGATAAAAATACATCCTAGAAGGGCAAAACAGACAGTTCCCCGTGGGACACTCTGTGCATTAGTAATCACCAAGGGAAAAACACTAGTAATTTTGTCTAAGGTTCCATTATTGAATCATTGCATGGTTGGAGGCTACTGACAATTAAGGGATTAGGGTTATAAATTTGGCTATAAACTGTCAAGTTATCCTTTCTTTTGTTTTCTTATTCAATTTCTGGCATAATTGAGCTACAAAACCCTCAATATACGTTTTGCCTACTCTTAGGTTTAAAAAAGGAATCCGAATACATGAATCTAAAAACCTAACCCTATAGAAAAGACTAGATGTATAATTTGAACAAATATTCAAACTTGGAATACCAGTGAAATTTGTTACAGGGTGAACCAGAGAATCTCTAAGATTATCTAAAGATTTAGGTTTAACATGACATATCCGATATTCCATTAAGTTCCCTGCAGAAGATGTGATTATAAAATCTTAATTATCATGTTATCTTGCCATGCATAAACAGAAAAGAAATGCAGGGAAAAGAAGAAAGAGGACAAAGGTGTAATGGTGACGGAGGAGAGAAGACTTGATCCATGATTTAGGGAAAGCTGTCCATGTCTAGGATTCCATCTGCTTCTGGGGAAAAAGATCCCCAGTCAGCTTCACCTTGAGGTTTCCAATGGATGTACTGCCCCAAGAGTCTGGAGGGGCCCTTGCTATGGTTTGAATATGTCCCCCAGATTTCATGTTTTGAAAATTTAGTTCCTAAATTCATATGTTGATGGTATTTGGAGATGGGGCTTTTGGGAGGTAATTAGAATTAGATAAGGTCATCATGGTGGAGACCCCATGAGGAGACTGATGGCTTTATAAGAAGAGGAAGAGAGACCTGAGCTGACACACTCTTGCCCTCTCACCATGTGGTGTCTTCCACCATGTTATTATACAACAAGAAGGCCCTCACAAGACGCCAGCACCATGCCCTTGGACTTTACAGCCTCCAGAATTGTAAGAGATAAATTTCTTCTAATAATAAATATATTACCCAGTCTCAGGTATTCAGTTTTTGCAACAGCAAACAAACTTGTCTTACTTTGCCCTCTTTAGTTGAAAGATGTGGATCCAAGACTTGAGGCCCTGAATTTTTTTTTTTTTTTTGGCTATGGGGTTTCACTGTGGCCTTGAACTCCTGGGCTCAAGCAATTCTCCTGCCTCAGCCTCCCAAGTAGCTGGGACTACAGGTATGCACTTCTATGCCCAGCTAACCCTGAAGTTTTGCTGCAGAGAAGAACTTGGTATGATCCTTTCCAAAGGAGTTCAAGGGCAGTCTTTCTCTAGTGTCTTTTCCAAAAGACCCAATTTCTATGCTCCAGATTGTGAAAGATCTGGTTGTCATCACTTAGTGGGTCACAAAGAGGTTCGACCTTGTGAAAACATACTTTGGCATACTTTTGCAATATCGAGTTATGTCACAGTTTGTAAGAGCAGGAGATACATGAGGTTCTATTATTAGGGGCATAGAACTTCCAGTAACTATTTCATAAGGGATCAATCTGTATTTTCCACTTGGGGTAGATATGATTGTCATTAAGGCCAACAGTGATAACTTTGGCTAAGGCAGTGCAGTCACAGTTGAGTTAACTTTTCCTAATGCCATTTGTTTGCAATATCTTTTTTAACTGTTTTATAACTTGTTCCATGAAACAAGTACCTGTATCACTGGAGGTTTCTCCAGGAATGCCCCATAAGGGAAGCACATTTTCTAATAGTCTTTTAGCTATTATCACAACACTGGCCTTCCTACATGGAAAAGCTTCTATAAAACCAGAAAACATGCATTGAAAGTGGCATTCGAATGAAACTCATTTTCAGTGTTCCAATGATCCAGCAGGTGCCAGAAATATATCACCTGAGGTTTTTATTGTCTTACCAGAATTATGGGTTTGACAAACAAAACTTGATTATAAACCACGATAGCAATTTTAGAACAGTTACCCTACCAATTTTTCACCCATAATTTGTGTTGTTTTTATCTACTCCATGATGAATCATAGAGTACAGAGCTTTTAATAATGGAAGATTTAAGGACTCAAAAAGGATCAGGAGGCTATCCAGCATGAGACCATGCTTAACATTGGATTTACATCCTCTTAAATAGCAGTTTTGTTTCTCCAATTCAGGTGTATTTCAATGTTTATTAAATAGGCTATCATAGGTAATTTGACTTGGATCTATCTTATGGAGTTCATTCAAATTGTATATCTTAATAATTTCAGTACTGGCTAACTTAGCCAGAAAGTCTGCCAAAGCATTTCCTTGGTATTCAATTAATTCTTGTTCTGCTAGATGTTGGGTTAACACTTTATGAAGCCAATTAGCTTCTTCTTTAGAGTTCTGGGAATTCTCACCCCATCCAATGGTATGATCTGAAAGTTATCAGAAACTTGTACTTGTCAGAATCCTTTCCAAAAATCTCCTTGAAGATGAAACACTTTAGGTTTATAATTACTTGAAGTTGATTATCTTTCAGGAAAGTACCAGAGTGAAACATTGAACTCTTTGTGAATGGTAAGATAAAAAATGGCCATGGTTAAAGATCTGATGAGAGTTCATTGTAATAATGATGCAATTTATAAGGAGATTTGGTAATTTTGTGGCATATAGGTATATAATAACTAGAATGATGACTGATAGCATTATGCTAGAACTATTAGATTTCTATAAATTTCATGCAATTCCTGAGACACATATTAATAACACATCCATACAAATATAGCTCAAAGAATTTTTAGCATTATGTATTATTTGACAATACTTCTCATGTAACTTAATATATCAAAAAAGCCCAATTGGTTTAATATCTCTCTTTTTACAAGGAGAATTATCCTTTTAATGTGTTCTAAGGGCCCATCTGGAAAATCCCAAAGTTAATTTGAGGTCAAGAAAAAGACTTAATTCAGAATTTGATTTTTGGAAGTTTGTCAAAAATATCAAGGGTCTAAAATACTTGATCAAAATAGGATTGCAGGTAACTATGACATAATAGTCATTCATTTAACCACAGTATTAAAGGACTTCAAAGGCAAATGTGGAAAGTTATATAGTTGTAGAAAAATTTAGCTCTTTTAATAGTGAGGACTCAGTTTTCTCAAGTGATCAAAAACCCAATAAAGACAATATACAGCACCAGAAATTATCTTTGGTAAAACACAGAATCTTTGTCTCCTAGGCCAATTACCTAAAAGGTAAAGAAAAACCTTTCATATCTTTCTATTAAAAGCAGACCTGTACTCCAAGAAAGTCTTACTGTTTTAACACAGAGAGAACTAAATTTTAATTTTGCAATAGTGTACTTTTGATATTAATGTTCAAGTTTCAGAAAAACTTATAAATAATTCTCTTCTAATTTTAGCCAGTTTGATCACACATAATATTCCTTTTACAAGATTCATCTTCCACAAACTGTCTACAGATTTCTTATCCATTTGGCTATTTTTGCCCTGTGCTTGTCCTTTTCTCATTTTGGAACAACCAGTCATTCTACTTTAGCACAAAAATTATTCTTTTTCTCTTTACAAAACAAAAAATTCTCATAACTTATAGCTTTGTCTTACCAAAAGCACATCTTACCTTCCTTGCACACCTGCATATAGAATTGTTTCCCTAATTCTTTCTAGTAATTTTAGCTACACATATTAATTAGAATTCATAAGCTTACGTGACCTTAATTTCCAGTGAACACTAGAAGGCAAGCAATTGGAAATTGTCTGTTGCATCAGCAATCTGCGGGTTGGCAAATCTAAGAACCATCATTTCTAGAAGCACATGCTTTCTCATAACACAATTTGTCAATGGGGCACAAAACATGTTTACTAACAATCCCAAATATCTTTAGTCACTCTGTAATAAGAAACTGTAGCGAAGGCAAAATTTTATCTCTGTCCTTAGATGTTTCTTGCTAGGCCTGAGAATTAAATTATTATTTGTAAATATTTCCTTCAGCCTCAACTTTTCATTTCTGCCAATAAAAGTGTTAAAACCTTCTGATATAGGGAGGACATCTTTCATATGGGAATGTTATCTTAGTTACATCTATTTAACTCACTTCTGAAAAACAATTATGCTTGGATTGCTCATGAATATGAGACAGCTGGCCATTATCTTATTTTTTTCTGACAAATTTTATAACATGGAGATAACATAAGCTTGTTTTACCAATAAACCTAAGTAGAAAAAGTCATACATCTGTATCGTATTTAATGCCGACAACTCTGAAGATATGCCTATTTTAATCAGACCAACAATATTCTTATTTGCAAGGATTTTCCAAGTCATGTGAACTCGAAAAGCATTTGGGTTAGTTCTTATTTTCCTGAGAAAATACTTCTTTTATATAAGCACTTGTTTTTCTTTAAGCTAATTAAACGGAGCTCTTCTACAATTTAATTTTGGCAATATGATAAGGAGATAGAAAAATATCACATCTATACATACAGACATACATAAACATATAGATAGAAATACGTCTTATAGCTTTCATTCTAAAATTTTAGCCATGTGCCAGGTGCACAAATACCATCATTCTGTATGCTTGGCCTCAGCATGGATACTTCCAATCTTGGCTTATAGCCAGAAACTGGTTCATCCTTTTTTTGTTTGTTTGTTGTCAAGGTTGAATGACAGGCCAATCAGTTGGGTTTTTTCCTCCCTTAAGAGTTTTGGGACACAGCAAAGATCATGAAAATATGAAAGAGGTGGACAGACTTGGCAGAGTGTATGTCCAGAGGGTTTGAGAAGAGGGGCTCCAGTCGCCTGAGTGGTCCCCGCAGGAGAAGCAGGATTGAAAAGAGAACACATAGGACTAATTCCTACAAGAGTTTTTCTGAAAATGGTCCAAGTGTCAACTGAACAGATTTGGACATGGAGCCCCTTCAGACTTGATTTGAAACCCTCGCCAAAGAAATATTCTTTTTTCTCTTGGAGAGATTGGTTGATTATTATTTGTTGTTCATTCCCAGTTCTTTTACTATATAACTTGTCAATTATTTTCTTGATTGACTAGAATTTTAGTAGTTTCTTCAAAAAGTATTAATGGGAATAGCATTCCTGAGTACGTACATGTTTGAAAATGTCTCTTGCTTTTATGTTTCCTTGAGGAATCTGTGGATCTCATATCACTGTTTTTTTACCATTGAATGTTGCTATGGAGCAGTCTAAGAACAGAGTGGTATTTTCCCCTGTAGATGTGATATCATTTTTTTCTTTGACTTCTTGCCCGTAGGATCTTTTCATTATTGTTAGTAAGCAATTTTTACTACTGGGTGCTTTGTCAATATGCAGATCTCCTCTACTTGGATAAATTTTCTTGCATTTTATCTTTTACTTTTTTTTCCTGTTCTATATGTTTCCTCATAGACAGCGCCATTAGCTCTCCTCGTCCTCCCAATCTACTATTTTCTCTCTAATACTTTTAGTATTTTTTTCTTTTCTATTTAGTTTTGTTCAGTTTTCTTTTTTTTGCTTTTTTTCTTTATTGAAGTATACTTTACATATCATGCCTTTACTCCATTTTAAGTGTACAATTAAATGATTTTCAGTGAATTTATCGAGATGTACAGTTAATCACATGAATCAGTTTTAGAGGAATTCCTTTCCCCTATTGAGACCCCTAATTCCGCTCCCCAGCTACTTTTCAAGCATGTCTCACCCCTCCACAGTGCCCACCACGTCACTCAGACGTGGGTTTACCCCCCACCCCGCAATTCCCTAGTGATCACTCCCACCATTTGAGCACCATAGTGTTAATGAGTTTGTTCAATTTTCTTAAGGCAGTTCCACATGTCTATAAATACCAATTTTCAGTAATACGAATTCCCTCTTTTTTTTTTTTTTTGGTGTTTCTAATGTGACTTTTATTTTTGTGTTTTTATCTTATACTTTTTTTTTAAAGGCTTAATTTACTTTATTTTTCTGGTATAAAAATGCTATGTTGTAGCCACAGCTGGAGCCTGGGACCTCTGCACAGAGACTCTGGTGTGAGTCTTGACAAGATAGTCAGAGAATTCTGGTAGGGAGACTTGGCAAATACAGTCTCTTTCCAGAGGTCATGGGTCAGATAGCTATAGGTCTTGGAGATGACCTCAAAAGTGGCCTTGGTGAAGTTGCCCAGGGTGGCAGTGTAACTGCTGGCTGAGATGTAGCAGTCATCAATACCAGCCATCGTCAGCAGGTTCTTGGGCACAGGGGCTGAGATGATGCCAGTTCCTCTAGCAGCAGGGATGAGACATATCAGCACAGAGCCACAGCTGCCTGTCACGTGGCAAGGAACAGTGAGGGGCTTGTTAATCTTGTTCCCCCAGTCTGCATAGGGACAATGTAGAGCTTGGCCAGGATGATGGCCCCTCAGATGGCAGTGGCTACCTCCTTGAAGCACTTAACACCCAGACCAACATGGCCATTGTAGTCCCGAATGGCAACAAATACTTTGAACCTGGTCCATTGGCCAGGGCAGGTGTGCTTTTGTACTGGCATAATCTTTAAAACCTCATCCTTGAGAGATGCCCCCAGGAAAAAGTCAATGATCTCAGACTCCTTGATGGGCAGGGAGAAGAGACAGATCTCCTCTAGGGACTTCATCTTCATGTCCCTGACCAGGAAGCCCAGCTTGGTGACAGGCATTCATTCCTGGTCCTTGATCTTGCCTCCAGGAGCTCTGTGGCCTCAGCCCTGGCCCTGACCACAGTCCATGGAAGCCACCGCAGCTTTCCATTCCAGGGCCCTGAGGGCCTCCAGGCCTTCCTGCTTCACCAGTGTCAGCTACCACTACATGTTTTCTTAGAGAAAAAGCTCTCTTACACTTTTCTCCTGAGTTCTACCAGATTTTTTTTTAACCTCCTTTTATTGTCTTTTTATTTTGTCCTTAAACTCTTGTATCTTTTCTTTGGGATCTAGTTTCATAGAGATTACATTTTCTTTAAATTTTCGATTTCATGGAAAAATGATGGTCATAAATTTTTCTTGCTTTTAGCTTTTTTTTAGTGTCATCTTCATCTGCCTTTTATTTGACATTTTTCTTTCCTTTTCCCTCGCATTTTCTTTGCATAAGTCAGATAGTGGCTCTTTTAAAAATTATCACTCGTTTTTAAATGGGGCCTTGGGGCTTCTTGCTAGACTAGCTATTTGCTGAAGGATGGCATGTCAGAAGGTCTGGAAGGGATGAGTTGGGATGAAGGCAGTTTAAGTAGCAGGTAGGTTGAGTTTCAGCCTGTGGTCTCTAGAAATATTTTTATAAGAACTTTTCCCTGTGGCTATGATTCTTCTTTAAGTTAGCAAGAAGACTTCTAGACTCTCAGTGTATGACACTGATTTTTTAAAAAATGTATTTGAGCTTTTATTCTTCCTCAGTTGTCAATAATTAGCAGCTGTATTTTCCCTTCCTCCCTGCCTGGCCAATATATTTCTTGCTGACTTTATTCATGCATTCTCGCATTCTCATTCTCTCTCTCTGATACACACAAGCACACACGCATCTAAGTGTTGTCATGTATCATTACTATTTACATTGCTCTGCAATTAGATTTTCTCAATAAATGTAATAGATATCATCTCATGTCAGCCTATATACAGCCACCTCATTCTTTAAAACAAAAACAGCTACAAATCATTTTTTTTTGTATTTTGTTCAAAATATATATGTTTTATATGCCATAGGGTTAATCTGATACAAGCTACTCCACCATTACTCAAACTGGAAATTCCAGTAAATGTGATCGTGGTTTGGGGTTTTATAGTTCACAAGTTACTTGTGTTTTGAGACAGGTATTCATTATATAATAAATATGCATTAAGTTCTTTTGAGTCTACCTCTTTATTAATGTATCTTACATTTACCTGGTTCTTTCTATCATCACAACTACTATCCTCATCCAAGACAGCATTCATGCTTGCCTGGACTTCTGCAGTAGCCTCCTAGCAGGTTGCCCCATGTTCATACTTAGACATCCATTCCTATTTTGGGGGGAACCATCTAGCTCCATTAGGTACGACCTTAGTGTATCAAACAAAGTGTTCTCCACTCCTTCCATCTCCTCGCATCTGGGCCAGGGGTGAGCATGTGACCTCTGCTGGGCATTCAGATTCTCTGTCCTAGGAATTTCAATTTTGAGCAGAATGTAATAAAGACTGGAAATGACTGAGTTACTCACTCCTTTGTCAGGGCCACAAGAGACTATTTTTGTCTTGAAGCCCCCAGGTTCTTTAGGTTTTGATTCTGGGCATAGCCTTCCAATATATTGCTTTATTTATTTTTGCTTGTTAACCTGGGTGAGTTTCTGTTGCTTACAACTGAAGAATTTTTAGCTAATATTCACTGTATTATGTATTAGTGAATATAAAGACTAAGATACTATAACAGAGACCACAAAATAAGTGTCTCAAATAAGATCTTAGTGTGTTCCTCTCGCTTCTCTCTCCTGTAACAGTGCAGAGGTGGTGAGCAGGTCCGTGCCCAGGTTTCCTGGGCCCAGGTGGCTTCTTCCTTGTTGCTCTGCCAATTCCCAGGGTGTTGTCTTCATCATCTTGGCTGATGCTGGGTCACTGCCACATCCGTGTTCCAGCCCACAGAAAAGGCCAGAGGAAGCCTGGGGCAGACACTCCCCTTTTAAACAAGGAGCTTATGTTTACACACTATGGCAAGACTTTGTTTCGTTCCACACGGGGCTACCAAGGAGGATGGGAAATGGAGGCGCTAGCTAAACGTGTGCCCAGAAAAAGGGAAGAAAGATTTGGGGATAACTGGCAGTTTGCCAAATGGTAGCTTTCAGATCCATTCCTTACACAAAAGGCCAGAGTGATGTTATGCACACACCCCAAAATCTAAACATGCCATCTTCTTGCTTAAAACCCTTCCATGGCCTCCCACTGTGGTTGGATTAAGACCCAGACCCTCACATGGCTCATAAGGCCTGCAGGCTTCAGCTCTTCCGACCTCCCTAGCCTCCTGGCCCTCTCAACCAACTCGGCATTTTCTTCATTTGCTACACAAGTCACATTTTAAAAAATGCATCATGGCTGTTTCCTCTTCCTGAGATATCCATTCTTCCCTTTCTTCTGGTCTTATCCTTCATTTCTCAGCTCAAATGTTGTTTTTTTCCAGGAAGCCTTCACAGATCCCCAGATAAGGTTAGAATCCCCTGAGATATACCCTTGCCGCATCCTGTACTTAATTTTTGTATCCTTTTTTGTTTTTGGAAAAATGGGCTTCAATTATCATGTCACTGATTAATAGATTTATATTGTTCTCCCCTGTCAGAACACAAGCCCCACGAGGACAGAAAACACATCTACCCTGTCATCTTGGAATCTACAGCACGCAGCACAGTGCTTGGGATAGAGAAGACCCGCAAAACACACCAGGTGCGTCAATGGATGGAAGATGCAGGTAGAAGTGTGGCGTAATAGCGTGTTTGGGATGAAATTTTCTTGGTTTGAAGAGACTGGCGCAGATTCGAGGTGTGTTCGTGAATGTCCTGATGCTGGATTCTCAGAGATGCGGGGTGTTGGGAAGGATGAAGGAGCCAAAGGCAGCAGCCACTGTTCGAAATTTGAGCTGGGAGGACTCTGTGCCTGGAAGCTCTTCAGTTCTGAATCTCAGCAGAACCGAGCAAGACCTTTGGATACTCTGTTCTCCTTGGCCAAGTATTTGGGAAAAAGAAGGGCAGGAAGAATGGGGAGAAAGATGTAAAAGGAGAATAAGGAGAGTTAGGAAAAGAAAAGAACAAACGTGTGTGATGAAGTTCTATGCAGAGCAGCTGAGGTGTTCACGCTGGTTAACAAGGACGGTGGAAATTCTTAACGTTTGTCTGGGCTTCCGTGTTTATGAAGCACGTTCACAGACGTCATTTTGTTTTCTTCTTCCTACAGCTCTTTGGGGTGGGCAAGACAGTGCTTATTCTCTTCATTTGAAAATAGAGAGAATTTCATTGTTTTTATTTCTTATTGCAAAAACAATACACGTCTCCTGTCGAACCAAACACAGATAAATGGAAGAAAAAATCGTATCACTCAGAGATAGAGAAGCTATTAACACACTGATGTGTGCCATATTTAGTATTCTCATTTTACAGGTGAAGACAAGGGTCAGAGAGGATGAGTGTTTGTGCGTCTATTTCTTTCTTTATTCATGTAATGATTTTTTTCTAACCCCAACCTCTGTACCAAAAGGGTTTGAGGTGTTGGGCTGACAGAGCCAGTGAGTGACAGACCCATACTGAACCCATTTCTTCAGACTTTTCTGAAGGAGCTCAGGCAATTTCACCCCAAAATATGACTCTCGTATGAAGAGTATTTTGAATTAAATGCCCTTAGAGGTCAACAGGCCTTGGAAGGGGCTTTCCTTCTGTCTGTAGAAATCAGACGGGACCATCAAGAAGAACAATTGACTTCCCTCTCCTCCCTGTTATCTCGATATGTTGCAGGAAAGAAGATCAAGGATGCAACCAGACCTGGCCAAAATTATTTTAAATAAAATACCTGTCTCTCCAGTTAACTTAATTTGCAAAGAGAATCGTTTACAAGTCAATCTGTTTCCCCCATTCATTCATCCCCCCAGCAACCATTTATTACCCTTAAACAGAATTACCTGTATTCCTCTTCTCCCCTTCCCTTCTAAAAGGAAGGTATAAAAATTTCTGGACTTCATTGGCATATGGGGTAGTCACTCTGTGATTCCCCCCATGTGTGCAGTAAATAAACCTCTTTCTCTTATGAATCTGGCTTAAGTGAATTGATCTTTCAGTGAACTTTCAAGGGAAAGGGGAAGTTTCCCGCTCACCCGCACACTTGTTTAGAATTCATGTGGCTGTTTCTGCATCTCCAGCCTGTGAAACCTCATGAGTAAGAATCCACCTTCCCCTCCTGGAGAGGCCTGGCTTGGGAGCCTGGAGACAGGGGCCTGGCCGCGGAGAGTGGGAAGGGGGCAGGCTGTGGATGGCAAGCATGAGGAAGCCTGACAGAGCCCAGGACAGATGGACAGACTTTCTGACGCCACATTCTGATGCCCAACCTAACAGATGACAAATAGCAGCCACCAGCTGTAAAGTGACTGTGAATAAGATGAGTCTTTTTTTTTTTTTTAACACATTTAGCAAAACATTTAAAAATCCAACAATGAATGTCTGTTGGCAGCCCAGAGGCTGTGTGGCACCAGAGGGCTGGTTATTTGCCACGGATGAGGGTCCTGTTGGGATTCGTCTCTCTCCAGCGAGAGCAAGACGCTTCCATCTGAACTAAAGGAAGTGGCTCATTCAGTGTCGCCACTGTCTTGATGCCTGACCTTGAACATAACCTTCGTCTTCAGTGTCCCCATCTGTAACTAACTGTCTTCTTTCCCCCCTCCAAGCCTACCCCATGCCCATTTTCTACATAGTCTCTAGGAGTGGTCTTTTAAAAATGTAAGTTACTTTGAATTAATTCTTAGACATGCTCGTGTGTAAAAAGGCAATGGGAGTAAAACTCCACGTTCTTGTGGGATGTAGACCCATGCAGTAAGGTACTTTGCCACCTGGCACCTCCTACTTTTCTGGCTATGTCTTTTACCACAGTCCCCCTTGATTGCTAAGTTGCAGCCACACTTGCGATGAGCCACCCTGGTTACCTGACTTGGGGCCTTTGCGTCTCCTCTTTCCTCTGCCAGGAACTCTCTTTCTGGAGAGAATAGGGCAGGCTTGTTCCTCATCCAGGTCGGAGCTCAGATGTTGCCTTCTTGCCTGGACATCCCAGCTGAAGGGGACTCCTTAGCCCTCATTTGCTTTATGCTGGCTGACTCCACTTTATTTCTTTTATTTTACTTATCATTATTGAATTTATAGTCTCTCCTCTTATACCCTCTTTACCCCCAAGCCCACACACATATCTAGAATGTAAGCCCAGCAAAGGCTGGCCGTTGTGATGGGGCTAGGTCTTTGATAAATCAATATAACTATGTCATGCATCCTAAAAGTTAAAAATTGTAACCAGCAAAAAGATCCTTAATGTAGTCTTCCCCTAGACAATCACTGCCTTCCTTTGTAGACCCCAGATGGTTTTTAGGGCAAATACTGTGCCCTCTTTTGTATGTGCGTCTTCAGTACCAGGGTTAGAATGTATCAAAATGCCTGCAACCATGTATCTGTCCAACATGCAGTCCTTTCTATAATAAAAACAGTAGTGGTTAAGATACTTTTGTCTTATAGTTGCAGCATTTGCCCACACTGGGTGTCTCTGTCTGCTGGCTTGCATGGCCAGTGTGGACCAGCTGTGGGGCCCACAGCCCCTCCTGCCCCTTCTAGATCTTCCCCCAGAGTTTCAGAATCCTGGATTGGAAAAGGCTTGTGTGTGGCCCATAATAAAAGGCACTAACTCCCCTGCAGTTGACCTGTATCAATGGTGCTGGAGGTTTGCAGGTGGTGAGAGCCAGACACCAGTTTTGCTTCCTCTGTATGGTTCCAGAATGTTCCTTATTCACCCCCACTTCATGTCTATCTTCCTCCCACAATGGCTGGGACTGCTGACTTCAGGACCAGGTACAGACCTTCACAAACCACTAATAGGCCACCACGATCACGGATGACCTAAAGCCTGTAACAAACCTGTCCTATCACTCGTGCTGTTTCTGCTGCTCTAATGCAACCTCACTGACAAATGCCCACCCCCTTGGGTCTTCTGGTACAGCCTGAGAAGCCACACATTCAAATGTTGCTCAAAGGGCTCTGATGAAACCATTTTAATGCAGTTTTGGATGTTTAGCTCTTTGCTCCCTGGAAACTGTCAGAGGAAGGGGAACTGATTCTTTCCTCTCTGTCTTTCTTTTTTTCTCTCTCTTTCTTTTCAAAGCCTCTGCAGTCGTTGTCCCGGGGCATCAGGAGCCCTTAATATCGACAATAGAATTACATGGGGAGACAGTCAAGAGAGGATTCATCACCTGGTTGGATTTTTTCCTGCACAAACTCAGGTCAAGTTTTTAAAAACTCAATATTTGAAAGTGTCCATATCATCTGAGGGTGTGTACTCTCTTCTTCTTTCCAAAATCTACTCGATGCCAAATCCTCCTTTTAGGCAGGTGTCCTGTCACCTGGTCCACAAGGGGTTAATTTACCCAACTGCCCACGGACTCTATGGGTTATTCCATATTTATTTCAATTATATAAGTATACTGGACCAGTGTATTTATTTTAAATCACATTATCTACAGCTTCCCAAGCATGTGTCAACAAAAAGAACGGTTTCAATTTAGTAGACTTTGAAATGGTGTGCAGTTTATTCTCACTTCAATTATATCCTCTACAGTAAGTCATGGGTAGCTTCAGGATTATTCAGGGCAAGGTAATGCTATCTGAAAGCATTGATTTTTCCCTCCTCTTCAAGAACAGTTCACTGAAGGATGCACTGGAGTCTCCTTTAAGGAAACACAAAAATACATTTCTCAGCTGCAACTTCTGAGAAAGCTCAATCTTACAGACTCTGGATGAAGTTACTGAAGAAGTTTCTGACTTTTAAAGAAAGATGTGCAGATCTGGTTGTAAAGGAGGGACGATAGCAGGAATCACATTTCTTGGCTTGAAATGGGAGGAGATGAGCAGAACAAAGGAGGAGGGAAATGTCAGAGAATTCCTGTACTCTATCTACTTATAAGTAAATATTTATTGGGCACCTACTATGTGCCAACGTCTGGGATAGGAGCGGCAGATACAGTGATAAACAGTAAAGACCAGAGCTGGCTTCAATGGCATAGGACCCATGCATTTGCCTAAGGCAATCATGCTTAGGAGGGCTTCGTGCTTCCTTTGATGTTCTATTGGTGCCATCTTGAAATTCTTAATAATATTCAAACAAAAGGCCTCAGATTTTCATTTTATGCTAGACTCTGCAAAATATGTCATTGGTCCTGATAAATACACAGTCATTTCTGCTCTTATACAGTTTAGAATTTAGAGGGGAAGACAGACATGCACTGTTTACCTAAGCTACTGATTCCAATTGTGATAGGGCTATTAAGGACAGGTCCAGGGTGCTTAGAGGGCATGTAACACAGGGACCTAGTCTAGGCTGGAGTCACTGAAGACACCCAGAAGAAGAGCCATTTAAGCAGATGTCTGACACATACAGAGTTCTCTAGAGAAATCATTTCAGGCAAGGGAACAGCATGTGCGAAGGCCCCCAGGCAGGAAGGAACTGAGCCTGTTAGAATCTGAGAGGAGGCCAGTGTGGGGAGACCACAGCGAACAAAGGAGTCTTTTGTCTTTGGCAGGAACACCAAGGTCTGGATGTCCTGTGGTCAGGTTTATATAGATTTTCCCACTTGGTAACTTGAGGCAACCCATGGATTCCTTTCCATTATTTCCATTAGTGCTGTCTGATCCATGAATTAATTTATCCTCTCTTAATATTGTTGTTCTCTGGAAGGGGGAGGGGCATCTCACAAATACCTAGATCTCCCAAAAGATTATTCATTCTAAGTTACTTAAGTTTAAATGACATAAAAATAATCAATTATCGAGCATTTATTCAAGAATCCAGAATGAAGATGTTATGCACAAACTTAACCACAGCCTGGGAAGTATTTACATGCTTAGTCTGAACAATGTTTGTAAATTCATTATACCACTGCATGTTGGGTAAGCCATTTTATTTTTGTTTGTTCTTTACCGACCTCTTTGACACGTAAAAGCAAAAGTTCCCTAGACCTTGGCTTTCTAGAATTTGGCGAATGTCCCTCTGCAGGCTCATACAGCTTGTGATTTTATAGTTTGTTACTCTTTCATCTCCCCTCCTTCAAAGCTGTAGAGAGCTACTCTATTAAAGTCTCTTTACAGGTGAGTGGGGAACGCCACGCTATTTGTGATGGGAAAAAAATTGAAATCCATTGTACATTAGAAAGTTTACTTGGCTGAAACATCTGTAATTTGGAGTCTTGGGGAATAGTCAAACTGGAAGTGCTGGGGGGAGAAAAAAGAACTTCCAGCGATGAGTACTTAGATCTCCCCATAAATCACATTTTAAAAGACAGTCCATATGTTTACCAATTGATTTCTCTGTACAAATGGAAGAAAAATGTAAAATAAAAGGATAGAAAACTCTACCAATGACCCTCATCTGGTGCCATTTTTACAGTGGTATCCTTTTGACATCTCGCTTTATGGCCTGCTTAAAAATTTCAGACAGGGTTGACTTGACTGGCAGTCATCAGCATAGGAAATGACTTTGGGCTCAGTGGTGGTAGCAGATTTTTTAAAAAAATTTTTATCTCTTTTAATTTATTAAACTGAGTTATATTTATAGATTTTCTAATATTAAACCATCCTTGTGTTTCTAGGGTAAATCCAGTTTGGTTGTGATTGTGATGGATTTATTTAAACCATGTTAACGACGTTTATGTGTAAAAGTCCGTGGCACTTAGTGCATTTACAATGTTGTGCAAGCATTTCCAGAACTTTTTCATCATCGCAAATGGAAACTTTGTACTTATTAAACAATGATTCCCCACTTTCCCTCCCCCAGCCCCAGAATGGGGAGTTGTTGTTTTTCTCTCTTCTGCTTCTGTCTCTATGAATTTGCCTATTCTGGGCACCTCATAAGTGTTTAAGTGGACTCCTAAAATATGTGTCCTTTTGTGTCTGGTGTATTTCCCTTAGCATAATGTTTTCAAAGTTCATCCATGTTGGAGCATGTAGTAGAATTTCATTTTTTATTTCATTTTTTTATTCTTTCTACTTTTTTAGTAGAGACAGGGTCTCGCTCTTGCTCAGGCTGGTCTTGAACTCCTGAGCTCAAACGATCTGCTCGCCTCGGCCTCCCAGAGTGCTAGGGTTACAGGTGTGAGCCACTGTGCCTGCCTAGAATTTCGTTTTTTAAAGGCTGAATAATATTCTGTCATATATATTTATATAACACTCTTTATCCATTCATCTGGTGATGAACATTTGGGTAGTTTCCACCTTTTGGCTACTGTGAATAATGTTAGCAGCAGGAGTTTTGGCTGGAAATGAAATGGGTGATCTTGCCCTTCTCTTTGCTTACTTTGTGGTTGCTTTCTTGTCAAGAGGAATGGGTAGGATTTGCTTCTTGTCCCTGTCCCTGGTGCCTCTGTGGAAATGGGAATCCTGTGCCCTTTGTTATAGCAGATGGGCTAGCACAGTGGCTAACCCTACAGCTTTGGAATCAGATAGTTGTGAGTTCAAATCCTGCTTGAAACACTGTCAAGATAGGAGACCTTGGGCAAGTTTTTCAATGTCTCTAAGCCTGGGTTGGCTTATTGTGGAAGGGGGATGATTAGATCTTCCTGGAAGGGTTACTGCAAAAATTAAGGTAGTATTTGAAAGCCCTTTAACAAGCAGTGCTTGGAAAGCCCTTGGCTCAATCATGTGTGTGCGTGTTCATGCTGAGAACACAACTATGTGTAGAAAGCACTCAGCAACAAGGGCTGTTGTTCTTACCAATGAGAATCACCAAGCAGAGCCCTGTAGAGAGAGAACCCTGGCCTTTTGACCACTCCCTTACAAGATAGGGGGTGCTGGGGTAAGCACTCCTTGCTTATGAGCAGACTGGAACACCGAAGCTGGAAGGAGCTTAGTGGGACCCCAAGTGTCTGCTCATTGGCGTCACCTGGGGAACATTATGATACAGGCTCATGGGCCCCCTTCACGCCTGAATCAAGATCTCTAGGAAAAGACTTGGAAATATGAATATCTGAGATGTTTTGAAGATCTATCATGCTTAGGAACCTCTTCCTTGGATTCCTTATTCTTCCCACTCATATTTTAATACTTTAGGTGATTTGTGAACACCTACGTACTCATTCATTGACTTAAGACTTCTGTACAAACTGAACCTTTGCTTTCTCTCACTGTAGGAACTGTGGGACTGAAGAAGGAATCATTGACATTTTGGAAGTCCATAGTTTTTGGAAAAGGAAACTTTCCTCTCAAAAAGTAATTATGGAAATTTCATAAAAGGGTGAAAGATTTTTGAGGAGAGTCAGACATAAAAATTACATTTTGCAAATTGTACTTGGAAAGAGTTATTTTAATTGAAGCAGCAATTCCCAAGCCTAAATCCCACAGCTGCTGTAGCCTCAGAATGTTCATTTCATCCTAGTCAACTACTTTCTCTTCTAATACGCCCTAAATATGCCACTTAAGTAAGAACTTCTTCTACTTAGCTGCTTCTTGGAGTCTATGTATGTGAATCCTAAGAGGTGAATCTGTGCAAAGACTTTGGGAACCATGGCAGGTCAACAGGTGGATAATTTCGTGGCCCATGACATCTTTGGGATTTCCTTCTCTGTCTTTGTGAAAGGCCATCTTTCCAAAGAGGAAACTGTCTCTCCAGCATGCGTGAAGGTAGTCCTAGAAGTTGACTTTGTTCATTCATTCATTCATGCATTCATCCATTCATTCCACAAATATTTATGAAATGTCTGCTGTGTGCCAGGTACCATGGCACTAGGAATATATGGGTCACTGACACTGACACAATCCCTACAATGTTACAGCTTCGCAGTGAAGGGAAAGAGAGCCTTTGTAGGGGTAATTACAAGTGTGAATCATGTTACACAGAGAGAGGGAGTGTGCATCGTGGAAGCATGACCCAACACCCTGAGTAGGAAATGGGGGCGAGAAAGCACTTCTACCTGGATCTTTTTGAGGAACGAGTCACAGGCATTTGTCTTCCGGTGTTATCAAATTAGAACATACGAAGAATTGATATGGGCTATGTCTGTGATGCTAACACTGCTAGTTGAAGAGTGTCATCTCTCTGATAAGAAATAGCCGATTTGTCTACTTAGACATTGATTAAATGTAAATAAATTTGTGTGGGTAAAGTGGATGTGACTTTTTCCACACGTAAAAAGTGAATTTTAATCCAGGGAAGCAGTGATAGGAAGGTCAGTTAGGAGGCTACTGTAGCAGGCATCAGGGTCCTGGGATCAGCAAAATGACAGTGGAAATGACATGGAAAAGAACATGCAATGGTGTAAAGTTTTGAAAGTCATAACCATGTGGTTTTAGTTTCTTATATTTCTCTCCAGCTCTTGGTACTTTTCCATTCAGTCATCCTGACACTCTACCTTCCCTGCCTTAGCAGGGATTCAGACACAAGAGTCTTGAAGGAGTTTAGGAAATGCCACCCCAAAATATAATGCCTTGGTACGCCGATTACTTTGAACTGAGGTCACGTGGGGAACAGCTGATGCAGGCAGAGGCCTTCTCCGAACCTCCCTTATCTGCCTCAAGACAGTCCTCCAGAAGGAGCTCAACTGTCATGAATTCCTCCCCAGGAATCTCACCAAGCAGGGAATATGGGCTCGTAGCACAGGAGAGGAGCCTGGGGGTCCATATCATGCCCGGACAGACTTTGTCACAGGCTGTCACCTATTCTTAGGGCCCATTCATCTTTCCTGAAAATCATTTACTTTCCCCTAAGTTGGCTACATATCTCCTTCCCTTCTCCCCTATGAAGAGAGTGTGTAAGCTTCTAGATCTCACCGGGCTTTGAGTATCCACTTTTCTTCCATGTGATGACCCTCCCCCCCACAATACAGTTGTATGCCTTTTCTCCCGTTAATATTGTTACTGTTAAGTTTCTCTCGCAGACTAAGTTATCAATCCCATGGAAGGTAGAGGGAAAGTTTTACCTTTCCCACGGTCTCTTCTTGGTTTTGAGTTTCAAAAGCCTAGGCCTGAGAGGAACAGAAAAGATCTAAGTCGCTCAAGAGGAAACACTTGTGGCTCTTCATGCTAGAAAAATTTCCCAGGTGTGTGGGCCCTTGGCTGTGCGCTTTGAGACCCGTCGCTCACCCTCTGCTGCTCTGGTTCGAGTCCCAGGTGGATTCCTGCAAATTCATTCCCCAGGCTCTCCTGCCCAGCTGGCCTCTAGGTGGGTTTGTCCAAATGTTACGCCCGCAGGTGGGAGGAGGGAGACACTGAGGTGTATCTCTCTGGTTTCTCTCTGCTTCTGGTGGCATCTCGGACAGCAGCTGCATCACTGCCATAGTTCTAGCTCCCAGCAGGCAGCCACCCTCCTGCCTGTCTGGGCTCTGAGCTCTTCTGCCCTTTGTCTCTCCAGCTCTAGGACAGCTGTTCCTGCATCTGTCCAGGTCACCTCATTGTCCCCTGATGGCACTTTCAGCTTTCTAACGCCTCTGTTATCCAGTCTCCACATTAAATGCCCTCAATTCGGCCCAAGTTCTGTTTTTCTGATGGATGGTGACTGATACCCTGGAACTGTCAGGAGGGCTGACGAGGAGGGAGAGAGATGGGTGGGGCCTGGGCTGAAGGCAGCGGACCTGGACAGAGCAGACACGAGTTTCTCTAAGACACTGCCTGGCCTCCATCTGAGCACCCCGTCCTGTGACACTGCAGGTTGCAGCTCCTAGGAGGTGAGGAATCAGTACCCTTCGACCATTAGCTGTCCTGACCTCTGGAAACTGACCGACATCCCTCGGGCAGTGTTGCAGTGACCTTGTTTGTGCGCCTAAACTATGCCCTCTGTATTTCTACATTCAAGGCTCCAGGACACTCTAAACCCTCAAGACAGAGGATGGTGTCCTGGCCTCTAAGATTCTCATAGCCCAGGCCCCATCAGTGGTAAAGTAAGAGCATTTGCATCTCATTTTGCTTTCTACTCAAGAACTGAGAAGGTTAAAGCGGGACATTACCTTAGAGACCATCTAGTCCAAGTTTTTCCTTCTGCAGATAAGGGTGTTGAGGCTCAGGGAAGGGATTTCGGCTGCCCCAGAACTACTAGCTCTTCTTGCATCTACTGCATTTTGGTGAATATTAACATCTTTTATGGAAAATCTCCACTCCTACCTTTCACACCCTGAAATAGTCTAAATTTTAAATTATTTTGTGCTTGAGAGTAGAAAGCAGCTACTGAACAGAAGTCTCTGCATGTGCCTATATCTTTATCTCTCCATGCATATTCGGTTGTATAAAAATGTCAAAAATCTATTTTGGGGTTCTGCAAAAAAGAACTCTTTCCGGAATGACACTTGAACTGTTAAATATCATCTCAAATCTCATTCTGGGGGCTGTAACCTTCTAAAAGCCTGGCACAAGACTAAAGTGGATTAAGGTTGAAATTTTCCAGAGGCTTTGTCTCAGATCAGTGAAGTACTTCTAATCACTTTCTGTCATCATCAAAACCAGAATAGCTTCTGAATCTTATGGTCTACTGTCATTATTTAGAAGAATTGCATACCATGCTTGAAAGCATAATTGTTGACCAGAATTCTTGTTATTAAAACAAATTTAGAAGGAAAAAAAAATCTGCATCCTTAACTTCATTAAACTTCTGGGACATCTTTTTGAGAGGGATATTGAATCCTGCTTATTTTGCTCTTTCTCCTTCGAGTTCTCTAAAAGAGAGAATAAATTCCAAGGACCCAGGGTTGAGACGTCAACTGTTTCGTGTTTAGCATCCTAAACAATATGCCTGAATAGTTGGAAGACACATATTTTGCGACATCCTTCCCTCCCCCAGGAATGAATTCTTTATCTTTAATAAGGTGCTCTGTCCAGGCCTTGGTAGATTATCTGTGAGATTATTTGGCAGGTAAATGCAAAACCAAGATCATCTCTAATTCCATTCCTTGTGAAAATCCAAGAGGCATTACTAAGGACTCAGGCATAAAAGTTTAGAATCTGTGTCTTTGCATGAATTTAATCATCTCCATCGGAATCCTTAAGGAATTACAATAACAGTGATTCATTCATAATTCACAATTTCCATTATCTTCTTTCCCCATCTAGTGTGGGGGGTAAAATTTATGGCTTCATTTACATTGTGTTCTATGAATAATAGAAGAAATACAGTAAAGACCCATGGAAATGTTCTTGCGGCAGATGCACTTTGGAGCACATCTGCATCACAATAGCCTCCTCGCCTGCCTTCGTACAGTGCAGGATCTGCCAAGCTTGCAGCTGCGAAAGGGAGCATTTCAAAGGGGCCATTCTCATTATACAGGGTCTTCTCTTTCTTTGAACTTCAAAGCAGAATGAGGAGACCTTAAATGATATGGGGGTAGGTAAGTGATGAAATTGTAACTTCAGGTATAAAATATCTTCAATTATGTGTATGGAAAAACACAGCCATTCAGTGGAGCAAATATGTTTGCTCAGAATGGTGTCTGGCTGGCAGACAGGAACAAATTTAATCTGAAGATTTCTTTGAGCTGTTGGGATATTAAAGATAATCTAGCCCATAGCCCTCCTTTTGCAAACGGGGAAACCAAGGCACAAAGAGATAATATGACTTATTCAAGGTTACATGGTAGAGAAAGGACTAAGAACACAATCAGAACACTGGCTCCTGGTTCAGTATACTACATTACCTTTGTTTTAAACACAAAGCACCTGGCTTTTTGACATAGCAATAAAGCTAGCAGTAATCCTCTTGGCGAGGGATTTTCAAACATGGACGTTTTCAAGGATCCACCTCCCTCGCTCCAAATAATAATCTCTCTCAATTGAAAATCTTCACTGAAAAACATTTTGAGATTTGAAGAAAGAAATTTGTCATACTTCTGCGATTAAGTAAATCTCATTTTTCTTCTCCCAAGGAATGACAATAAAGCTGATGAAAACCTTTTGACGTTCAGATTTCTCCCCCTGGTGTCTAGTAGGAGCCCAGTGCAATACTTTATTACTGCTCCATCCACAAAGGAATAAAAAAACTACCGATAGGTTTAAAGGATGGTCTGTTCTTTGAATCTGTAGCTTTCCAGCAATTATAGGGAACATGACCTAGCCAAGCCAAACTCCTTTCACATAGTAGAGGATCAATGTATTTTTTGCTGCAAAGATCAAATTAAAAAATATGCTTTTACTTGTAGTTTACTTGTAGTTACTTGGGCTTATATAAAGAGTGGCTTCTAAAATCTAGTATGTTCATTACTCCTTTTCCTGTGCCATGCTTCCTACTTCCGCACCCCTGGTCCTTTACGACTTTGTTTTTGAATGAAAAACAAATCACTGAAAATCATTACATAATATTTAAAGGTTTTGGGAACGATCTCTTGTTTCTTACAGAAAACTCACATAGCATGCTCTGGCTCTAATTTCATGAAAGTAATTCAGATACCATGTTAGTAGGGAGGCCTTTTGTAGCTGGAAAGGGCCACTGGTATTAGTAGGCAAAACACATACAAATTCAACAGCGCCGTGATTCACGAACGCATATTCTCTGTGATCCAACATGTCTAATACATTTAGTCATGCACAATAAAAACCAAACAAAAGAATCAACCATCAGCCTTTCACTGCCTGCTTCCCACCCCAAGCTTTAAGGAATTCCTCGAGTTACGCACACCAAAACCAAAATACTGTGTGTTTTCCTCCCTCCAGTGAATGGGAAAACTCAAAGAGCATTCACTATAGACAGACAAAAAAATGAGCCGATCACTTTGTTTACCTTTTTGTGCTAAGTGCTTGCACCACCCTATTCCAGATGTGTAATTTGGTGACAAATTGATCTCATTTTAAAGAGAATTCTAGTGTGTACCGACACATGAGTGTTAAGCTAACAACAGCAACAAACTTGAATCTCTATAGTTTATCAAGTAACCAAAATCTAATCTGTTGCCCATTTCAAAAGTCTACCTCTTAACTAAAATCAGCCTGATTAGGATACTTGGGTTCCACAGTAAAATCACACTGCCTGCCTGATTTCTCAGTGTCTGCTTTTGACACATTAGACTGTTATTTATTCAGTTAAAAGATCTGCTTATTTAGCACAGGATGAAGACCAGGTTTTTGGCTGAGACCTGTAAGACTCTCAAGGATGTTAAGAACCCGATGGTCTACTGGATCTCTCTTTTCCCATGAACTATTTTCCCCCTGTCTCACTATAATGAGATGGGGGATGGAGTGGGTGTGGAATTAAACTTACACACACTTTGTCTCTGGACCCTGGTTCTCTTTTATCTGGTCTTGAAGATTCAATTTTTTGTCTGTTGAATTCTGCTCTGACAGTTCTCTTCTGAAAGAGACATGAATGTAAAATAAAACTATCAATTTTATAGAGAGCAGAAAAAGAGAGTTTCCACTTTGTGGGGGCATGATGCAAACTGCTTTTCTCTGGGTGATTGCCTTTTTATTCCACTTTAGTTCATTTTTGTACATATTTATTTTGAGTGATGTACCTGCAAGTAAGAGCAACCTTGTAGTTAGTGCACAAGAAGACACGAGACATTGGCAACTTTGTGGCCTAGGGGTAGACATAGAACATCCAGACTGAGAGCCTGGCAATCATGCTGTTCTCAACTGGGGGCAATGTTGCCTTCTGGGGGACATTTGACAATGTCTGGAGATATTTTTGGCTGTCACTACTAGGGCAGGTTTGCTATTCGTGTCTGGTGGGTAGAACCCAAGGATGCTGCTACACATCCTGCAGTGCACAGGTCAGCCCCACAACAAAGAATGATCCTGCCCAAAATGTCAATAGTGTCAATCATTGAAAAATCCTACTCTAGATCAAGTCTCATCTGGAATATCATGTCTGGTTCTGAGTTCAAAACTTCAATGAAAATCCTGTTGAGCTGGGCACGGTGACTCACACCTATAATCTCAGAAACTTGGGAGGTTGAGGTGGGAGGATCACTTGAGCCCAGGAGTTCAAGGCTGCAGTGAGCTATGGTTGCACCACTGTACTCTCAACAGAGTGAGACCCTGTCTCTTAAAAAAAAAAAAAAAATCTTGCCGATCTGGAAGTTGTCTCAGTATGGCGGCCAGAAAGTGGAGTGACTTGAAACAGCATCAAACGATACATGGGGGAAGGGATCAGGCTGTTTAATTTAGAGAAAAGGAGGCTCCAGAGATAGGGAAGTTTGTTCTGTTATTTCAGAGACTGAACTAGAAGCTATGGGGAGAGAGATTTTGCTTTAATACAAGAAAACCACTTCTAACAATCAAAGTTAGTGAAATAGAATAGTCTCCCTTGTGAAATGGGTTCCTTGTCACTGGTCAAGTTGAAGTAGACCCCACTAGCATGTACATTCCCTGAGAGTGGCCAACATGCCCATCTTCCTTACCACTGTGTTCCCCCGGGACTGCACAGAACCCAAGATACAGTAGGTACCTAATAAACATTGATTGAATAATTGATCAGATTTTGTACTTTGATTGATTTATCAGATTATGTAACAGTACTTTGATTATTTATCAAAGACATTATAGAGGACATTCAAATATAGAAAGACTCCAATTTTCATTTTGCTTTGGCCTCATATTTCTAGCTAGCCCCTAGGAAATAAATTATCTAAATTTTAAGGCAACTGTAACTAGAACTCACTGCTAGCAGAACTCAATAAAAACAATGTTAAGCTACATTTGGGGAATTCGTTTTCAGAGAATCTGAATCCATACAGAACCCTGCATTGACCTGAATGACGTATCCCACTTTCAACTACTCCAATATAGTAGCTAACCTAGAGGATATGTATTTTGAACTTTTTATTGAAATATTACATACAGAGAAGTGCACAGGAAATATGTCTACAGCTTGTTGAACTTTTACAAACTGAACGTACCCATGCCTCTGCTACCCTGATTAAGAAGCTGAGCATTTCTAGCCCCCCAACCCTCCATTGTGTTCTCTTTTAGTCACTATGCCCACTAGTCTGACTTCTAATAGCATTGAGTAGTTTCACCTATTTTTGTACTTTATACAAAAAGAATCATAGTGTGCATACCCTTTCTTTTCTGTTTTCTTTCATTCATCTCCGTGCTTGTGAGATTCACCCAAGTTCTTCTGTGTAGTTGCAAATTGCTCACTCTTATTACCGAAGAGTATTTTATTGTGTGACCATACCATAGTTTATTCATATTCAGTCACTGATGGACACCTTGAGTAGTTTCCAGTTTTGGACCACTACTAAAACATGCTCATGTCCATTATATATCACTGTGTGCAAAACCACAACCATAAAACCAACAATGATGTATTATTTTTCATGATTCCATGGGTTGGTTTGGCAGCTCTTCTGCTGGTTCAGTGTGGGCCCAACCTGCAACTGTACTCAGATGGAATGAGGGGTTCAAGATAGCCTCACACACGTCTGGGCAGTTGGCGTAGGCTTTCAGCTGAGGCATCGTGCAACTCCTCCACCTGGTCTCTCATCCTCTGGTAAGCCAGACTGGCTTTCTTACATGGTGGTCTCAGGGTAGTCTTCTGTGAGGGGGAAAGCAAAATCTACAAGATATCCTGAGATGTCCTGATGATCCTGAGGTCAAGTCTCTGTAACTTGCAGACTGTCACTTCTGCCGCAAGGCCAGCCCAAATTCCAGAGGTTAGGAAATAGACTCCACTTTTGGATCGGAGAAGCTGTTGAATATTGTGGCCATGTTTTATGTCAACCACAATGTCTTTTGGTGAATATTTTATGCATTTTTGTTGGGATTATGCCTAGGAGTGGGTTGCTGGGTCAGAGGTCACCAGCATGTATGAGAGCTGAGATTCTCCACATCTTTGCCAGTATTTGGTATTTTAGAAGGCCTTTCATTTTACAAGAATCAATGTGATCGTATATCCTTATAGTCAGCTCCCCTAATACACAAATTTAAACTTCATTTTCACAATATGTTTTGTACGCAACTAAAAAAACACCTCCCTAAATCCTCCATCGAGGTAAGGCAAAGCACCTATCTGCTTCTTTGCTGTGGATATGAGGACATATCCTCATATTTTTTGGCTCTAATAATAGGCATATTGTCTCTTTCGTTGCTGCAAAGATAGATCCTAGATGACTTAGGACACTCTTTTAGCCTAAATCTGGTTTATGAAAAGATCTAAAAAGATTTGTTTACTTGTAAAAAAAAAAAAGGGCTTTCAGACTAAAGCACTTACAGTCCACACCACCAGTCTGTGTTTTTAGCAAAGTATGAATATTGGACAACAAAATGATGTGTGGAAAACGTGAAGTTATTTTTTTATGACCAAACGTAATTTGCCTGTTGAACCTCCAATCTGGGAGGGCTGGCAGGACAGGGGATGTGGGGCAGAATCTCAACCTATTTAGGGGCTATTCCGCTAGACCCTGCACATTTTTTCTAGGGCTGTGTCTAACTTCCGGGGTCCCTACTTGTGTTACAGCTTTATAGAGGAGGGGTATTGAGTCCTGGGCCCCCAAATCTCATGGCTGGCATTTGCTGAGAAGGTCCCATCCGGTCTGGATCGTTGGTCCAGGCTGCTGTGTTGTCTTTCACTTCTAGAAGTCCAGCCTTTCCAGCTCTGATCCTCCTTAACTATTGCTGCTCCCCATTTAGGGTCAGGAAAAACATTCGATTGCTTTCCTGTTGCCCTCTGTAGCCAAGGGCAACTTGCCAGCTTTGTCCAAGGCTCTTCATCAGGCAGATGCTCCTTTTGTTCCCGCATTGCTGCAGGCAACCCCACTTTGGGACCCCTCTGTTTTGTGGAACAATCCTCCACTAGTTGTTTACCGTCTTTCTTGGCATCTGTCATTCCTTGAACCTACTGGACTCAGATGTGGGAATGGGGGGTGGGGCAGAGTGCTTGAGGGGCTACAGTGAGCTGTGTCCCTTCATGTATCCTGAGTTCCAAACAAGTTGAGATGAGCAGACGGAGAACTCCAGTCATGCATTTATTCAAATTAGTACATCTTGAACATCTGCTGAGTGCCAAGGAAAGCCGGTATCTGAGAATGTGACTTAGGTGTGAATCAACAATGAGCTTAAACATTGTGATGGCCAGTTTTATGTGTCAACTTAGCCAGCCTATAGTACCCAGTTATTCAATCAAACCCTAATCTAGGTGCTGTTGTGAAGTTATTTTGTAGATGGTGATTAATATCTCCAATCAGATGTTTTTACACAAAGGAGAGTTATCCTCAATAACTTGGGTGGGCCTCATCCAACTCATCCAATCTGTTGAAAGGCTTTAAGAGCAAAACTGAGGTTTCCGTTTCCAGTAGACAAGCAACATACCAAAAAAATAAAAAAATAATAATAAAAAGAAGAAAAAGAGAAAGGAATAGTGAGAGGTTTTACTCAAATTATGAAAGATATAAATGTTATCTCTGCCTTATTTTACCAGCTGAAGTTCCTCCAATAATATTATTGCCCTTGAGCTAAATGTTCAGTGAAGGAGCCCAAATTTCAAAGTTTTCTTCCTTTCTCTATTGTATTTTATTTAGAATGTTACCCATCATATTCCAATCCAATAAGATGCCAATTGTAACCAGAGATGCAAAGGGTTGGAATTGGTGACACAAAACGGGATAAAATGGGAGATCAGAGTCCCGAGGATTGGTTGAAAGCCTTTTTAAGAACAGTTTGAGGCTCGAAGGCCCTCCGCTACGGCATATAGCTGAACAACTGCCCTTTCTTTATCCCAACAAAAGACCAGGAGCTTATTCTCTGGAGAGGTTAAAACAGAGGTATGTGGATTAGGGTATCCCAGTCATTCTGGATGGTGGGTTTATCTTACTGAAAACACAGGGTTTAAGTGAATGAATGCATTCTGGCTGCTAAGACCCCTAGCTCTCCCTTCACTCAGCTTCCAGAAGTGACATTCAGTCAGGCAATTTTCCTTCCTAGGAGATCTAGGCCTTGAGTCTTCTCTGGGGAATCTACTCTGGTTTGTGGGTGTTTTACAAGGGAACAGCCCAGCCAGATCATCTGGTTATGTTCACAATCAGTATGTGCTGCTTAGAGCTTCTAATCTGTTTTTTCTCCCCAGACTTTTAAATACAGCAGACAACTTAAATTATCAGACTTAAGAAAAAGCTTAAACACTGACAGACAGAAACCTAAATGAATAACAGCAACAAAAGCAATCTGGAGAAAATGGAAACCACTCAGGAAAAAGAAAAAAAATTCCCTGTCATTATTCCATCCATAAATCAAGAACAGGAGGCTTTAAAAAAGAAACATTAGAAAACAAAATAGAATTCTCAGTAATTAAAAATAAGAGTAGAAATGAAAAAACAAAAGAGTTTGAGGATTAAGCTGAGGAAAAATTAAGCCAAGAAAATTTCCTAGAAAGTAGAGTAAAAAGACAAAATGATAGAAAGTAAGAAAATTTAGAGGACCAATCCATGAAAGTTCAATGTCTGGATGATGTGAGTTCCAGAAAGAGAACATGGAGAGAGAAACAAGTGAAGAACATTTCTCAGAACTGCAGGGCAGATTCCCAGATAGGAATAACAATTGAGTTATCAGCACAGTGGCTGTAAATACACAAGACCCTGGTATCTCAGAACACTGGGGACAAAAAAGAAAGAGAAAGAGAAAAACTAATGGCACACAAAAGGCCAGAAATCAGAATGGTTTTGAACTTCCCAAAGCCATACTGGATGCTGGAAGACAATGAAAGAATGTCTTCAGAATTTGAAGGAAAATGATTAGCACAGGGAATTCTACACACAGGCAAGCAATCAACTATGAAGGCTGACAAGCCTTATGTGAAAGAATTTTCCAGTAAGCAGAGATGCTCAAAATATGGCAATGGGAACCTATCTTAGGTTTATGCCCAAATCAGGGAGGCTCTTTTCTTTGGTCTGGCCCTAGTTTTGTTTCGTTTACTATAAAGATGGAGATTTGCAGTTGTCCAGATAATGAGAGGTGTCAAAAGCTTTTGTTGTCATTCTACTGTCCTTAAATTTTTTACTCAAAAACAATATTAAAAAGTATTTCATTATTTTCCATACTAACAAGGGAGTATGAAACTCAAATAAAGGTGTTTTAGGTAAGTGATGTTTCAAAAATGTTATGTCCTACATATTTTTTTCCAATAAGCTGCTGAAAATGTGCTCCACCCCAAAGAGGGATTAAACCAGTAAGGAGGAAGACATGGGATTCAGGAAGGAGGAGATCCAAAGCAAGGGACAGGCAAGAGAGCCCACAGGTGGATGTTGAAGGGGATCCTGGGTGGTGTCTTTGCACCAGGCCTAGGCTGCAACTGATTCAGGTTGGAGCATATCAAAGCCTCCAGGAAAGATTTCTCCAAGAAAAAGAAACTGATAGAATCTCTGATCATCTAAATATCTTAAAAAGAGATGTAGACAAAAGGCAGAGTTTGTAGCTGCATTAGCGATAAGTTCATGGAAAACAAAAATGAGAAAACAAGACAATTATCTCTAGGGAAACGAAAATTTGTACAGGAAAGAAAAATAATCATTGGTTTACTCATGACTCAGCTGTGAGCAGCATTTACATAGTCATATGTCAACACCGAATACTGACCTGACAAAATCACCAAATACTTACATGGGGAAGTTGGAGGAAAGAAAAGGGTGTGTGGGGAGGTCAGGGCAACGAATAAGAGTTTCGCTGTCATTGTGCATAGAAGGAGGTCAAAGATAATGTCTGAAACTAAAAAATGAACAACTGGTAGTAAGTACATTGTTAAGAGATATGAAGGGGAAAGCCAAAATGGCTTTTTCACAGATTTGAAAGTGGAGTCCGCTGGGAAGACAGACATGGCTCAAGGGGTGGGCGTTGCTGAGTTTTGTACAAACTTGTGTCACTCTTTGACTCTTTAAATGTGTATGCTTATATCTTTGATAAACATAAAATTAAAAAACGTCTTAGCAGAGTGCCGGTTGTGTAATGAGTCCTCAATAATTAGCTCTTATCATTAATTTTATTGTCTCTTGTGTACTCAGTCCTGGGCAGATGTGAAAGGAAGTAAGAAAAATTTTCCTTAGTATTGAAGAACTCAGTCTCTGTGTTATTCCTAAGCAGTTTTCTTCATGGTGATCTGATTGTTGGATTTCAGTGAAGACATAGAACCCCACAGTACCTCAAGAAGTGAAAGGGAAGAAGCAAAATCATATTCACTGAGTGCCAACTCTGTTTGGGATGGTGCCCTTTACATATGTGACTTCATTTACCCTTAAAACCACCCCATGCTATGGGTATTATCATCTCCATTAGATAGTGCAGACAGTCAGTCTCAGAAAGATTGAAATTGTTCCTTGTCATGCAGTGAGAGAGGAGTCGATCTGGGAGTCGAGCCCAGCTTCGGGACCCAAGTCCATGTTCCTCCCTCATCATCTCCATTCACAGCATCAGAAAGTATATAGGATGGCAGTTTTACAATAGACGAACACAGGAAGTCCGGATGTTTGGAGGGTAGGTGGAAACTGGCAAGGTCCAACTGTGTCTGTGTTCTCTTGTCCAAAACAGAGCCCTGGGCTGGATGCCCTGGGAGCTGACCCAGCAGTATGCCCTTCTGTTCTCATGGTTTGCAGAGTGCCTGGAATTGCCAACTCTAGACCCACAGAACCAGTCTGCTATTTATTTAATCTTTTAGATTCTTCCTGACAGAACAACTTGTTCTCCTTCCCTCCTGGTGAGATAGGTGAAGGCTGAATGTGAACGGAATCTTTCTTCTTCCTGTTCAAAATATAGAGATACAGCTGAAGCCAGCAGCTTGAGTTAAAGGATTTGCAGTGGACCGAATAAGCCACTGGCCTGAAAACTAGGACCCCCATCATGATTCTTCTGACTTAACTCCAACCCAAGTGGTCAGAACTGGTGGGATTAGAATCTGGGACTACCAGAAGCCTTAAATTTCCCTGGAGTTGCATAGGGATGGATGCTTATTGTAGAATTTTTGGAATATATGAAAAAGTACTGTATCAGTCAGAGTGCTCATGGGAAAGACTAAGAGGGTTTACAAAGATGTGGGTCGGGTTTAGGGAGCCCAACAAGAATGGTGAAGCACCCCGGGCCAGCAACAGTGGGTTGTGACCACCCCTAAGCCTGAAGGAACTTTGGAAGGCAGAGCTCACCAGACCTTAGATGGAGACTTATAGATATAGGTCGCTGTCCAACTGAGCTGAGACCGTAGGTTGAGGGATATAGTCCCTTCCAACCTCTCCGGCCAGGAGAGGGCCCTGAGAACAAATATCCCAATGTCACTTTCCTCCCACCCTCTGGTCACCTGCTGGTGTCTCCCCTTGGTTGAACCCAACCAGAAGCCAGAGGGCAAGGGAATGAATGTGTTAATATATCCCTAATGGCCAGCAGCCTCCCAGGACACAGAGCAGGGTGGAGATTGGTGGAGAGTGGGCTTGGGAGGGACAGAAAGAGACCATCCAACACAGGTACAAAAAATAAAACAAAAGTCAACCCTGATCCCAGCTTGCGTAACTTCAGTGCCCGCCCTCTCAACTGTGCCTTGGTGGTTGCTTTGGCGTCCTTCTCCCTTTGTGTGCCTTTGCCACGCTGTGGATCCAGTGCTCCGAACAGCGCCAGCTCCTCTCAAGGAGACGAGCACTCACAGCGAGTATATTTTTATTGTGAAGACATCTGCACCTTCTTGCCAGCCAAAAATAACATATGGAAACGTTTCCCACATTTTCACCAGGGGGCACTCCCTCCTTTTCCATGGATGGCTAAAAATGCTTTTTTCAAAGTATTCACTGGCCAAAATAGAATCCTTTTTGTAGCCACGGTGTATGTTGAAATCAGCTCTGTCGTGACATGATTTCTGGCCAATGTTTCTGTTTGAGATAAGGTGACCAGACTCTGAGCATGCCTTCCTGGTAAACGTTTAGGACCCAACTTTCGTGTTCCATGCTCTCCTCCCACAGAAATGAACAAAACCAAGAAGACTTGGAGAAAATAATCTATATGCCTAATTTGTAGATAACACTTTTCAGAGCTGAAAGCCCAACAAATCAACGCAGGTGAGCCAACCCTCCCTTTGGTACTGCCTTGTACCCATCCCTGATTCATCTTGATGGCTAAATGGAGACTTCCTGAGGGAAATAAATAGGTTTCCTCAAGTATAAACTCTCCCAAATGGAAAGGCATTTCTTTGATATCATATCAATCCTGTTTAGCTATTAGGTATGAAGGTGACACACTCTTTGTCAAAGAAACCAGGCGGACGGCTGAGTAATCAAGCAATGCATGGGGAGAGGGCGGGAGGCCTCAGACATGTATTCATAACAATTCCCCTTAAAAGTGTGGATTGTGTTTGAGACTTGACAAAAACAATTATAGGTCGCTGATTCCTTTTAAGTGAGCACTGTATTATAACTGTAAAGTTATATTAAGTAGAAAGATACATTGAAACGAGCAGAATGGACAATAATGGGAAGATCTGCTCCTGTTACCATATTGTTGTTATGGGGGTTACTTGGACTATCACTAAACCAATCAATCAAAACGATGGGTTAAAATTGGTTTGTTCCCATAGAAAAGGTTATCTTTAAGTCCGGAGACTGTGTGGTTTCATGAATAGGTGCAAAATCTTTGGCATAAAATCAATCTGGATTTGAATCTTGGCTCTGCCATTTCTTATCTCTATAACCTTCGGAAAGTTATTTAATCCCTTGAGCCTTGGTTTTATGATCTATAAAATGGGAGAAATGATGGTATCTGCTTAATAGCGTTGATGTCAAGACTAAGATGATAACACAAGTAAAGTTTCTGGCACGTAAAAACACTGAATACTTAACAGATATTATTGCTATTTTTTATAATAAAACAATCCTATCAAAACATTCAGAGATAATACATAATAAAGAAATCATCACATGGTGAAACACTTTATTGCTGGGCTTTTTTTCCCTCTCCCAATTAACTTTAGTAGCCAGCGATGGTAGCGCTAATTAGTTATTTGAAAAACAACAGCTGTTTGAGTGAATTTACTGTCATAAAACAGAGGATCCTTGAGTTGGGCGGACTAACAGATTCATCTCATCCAAACTTCTTGTTAGACGAAGGGAATTCTTTTAAAAATCTTTCTATAAAGCTGGTTTGCCTGCCTGTCCACTAATTGAAATTATGGGTAAATAATTGCATTCCTCGCTGATTCAGAAATTGTAATTTGTAAATTACCTTTTTCCTTAAAAACCAGTGCCTCAATGTGATAAAAGAATGATTTCTTTTTATTTTCTGTATTCTAGCTATTAAGTTTACTTTCACTGCTTTCTGTAGATTTTTGAAACATGCTAGAGAATCTCGTATTTCAGGTTTCAGTGAAAAATTAAAAATGAAATTTGATTAAAGAATTTTTCAGGATGCATGGGACAAAGCTGTCTTATAGAGAATAATAAGCTAAGAAGATCAAAGTTAACGTGGACATAAACTGGGTCAAGTCGGTTTGCTCAAATAGCGATTATTCATCTGCACACGTTCCTGTCTTGCAGCACATATTGAGAATGAGCCTTTTCTGGGGTTTGCCCAACTGGTGGTCATGTTTCTGCATGCCTCTGCATGGGATGGGCAAGAGCGTAACTAGCCCAGATGGTTCCGTCTTAAATAGAGATGAATCCTGGTCTAGCTTATTTTTTGTATTAGTAAAAGCAAAAATAAAACAATAGATCTAAGGCTGATTTGTTTTTTCTCTTTCAATATGACCTACTATGTCCAAGGTTTCATACACACTCGTTCTGTTTGAGCTTTCAATTTGTCTACTTTGTCATTATGTGTATCTAGGGAATCTACTCGCATAAAGTATGTTGACTATTACCATATAGCATCTGTTATGCTAAATGCCAAATAACGTAGGAAGCTGAGGTTCCAGCACAATCTCATTACTCCGTCCAGGATAATTTTCCCAGTTGAAGATAATCTCTCTTCTAAGAATCCATAGTGCTCAATTTATTCTGCTTTTATAGTATTTTTAGTTTTTTACATACATGATTGTAATTTATTAACAAATATTGCTTTGAAAAGTTATAGTAATGAAGCATAACTATATTCTTGTCCTAAAACCTTCAAATGTATGGATACGAATGGGAAAACAGAGACTGTCTCCCAATCCCAGACCTAGCTCTTAGGAAACCACTTTTAAGGCATGAAGAATATCCTTTACCCCCTTTATTCTATACATTTACACTAAGAGTTGCTAACCAGCTGTTTACAGGAGCCTGGCAGACAACATAAGCAAGCAAGGGAGGCAGAGCATGAATTAGTGGTGCAGAGTGGAGACTGGATCCCTGGAGATGCATGGGTGGCCGCTACCAAGCTGATCCAGCCCATTATTGCCATGTGGGAGGATGGTCTAGTGTGGCAAAGACTTCCAACTTTTCAAGAGAAGACTGAAATGTAGATTCTGAAATAAAAATTTCTAATTTTTAAATGCCAACTACTTCAAATATTTTACAGCCAATGTTCAAGTCAAACCAAACACATCTGCAGGTGTAGAGTGACTAGACATCAGCTGATCTGTGTCCTTTGATTTATTATGCCTCCTATTTGCATATAAGATTACATTATCTATACTGTTAGTATTTATATTATTGCATTATCTTTCTAGGAGTTAATTTTTTTTAAAAGGCGAGTCCCTCTTTACTTAGTCATTTTTGCATCCATTCCATAGTACCCCAGTAGACAAATGATACACTTAAATTCAAACCTCAGTTTCCATCTATATAATGTCCCCAAGATGAACCAGAAATTGAGACTAATGAAAGAAGCCAGACCAAAACCAAACAATAGAAATAAGAAACAAAACAATAAGATTAATAAACAACAGCAACAGAGTCAACCTAGGAAAAAAGTGTAATTGGGGACTTGGTGGTTAGAATTGCCTCCAAAAGATGTCACTGGCAGTGGTCCAGGTAGGCACATTGGTAGAGTCATGTTGCCTAGATTCTGTTCTCACCTCTGTCCCCCCATCCCATTTGTCTGATTGGCTGGCAGCAGGATCACTCGAGTGGTCAACGGCTGGAACTGATGGCCAGGGGCGGGAAGGCACACTCAATCCTTACGCTCCCATCTCTAAGGTAGGGCCCTAAATAGAGAATTGAGAAGACCATGGGAAATTGAAAAGCTGGAATGCAAAGGAAGATGATTTAATGGTCGTTTTGAGATCCCTTTGACTTGATGTACACAGGGCAAAAAAAAGCAGAGAATGGAGAGGAACCTGTAATTAGCTTTGAATTTTATCCAGGACATCCACTTCCAGAAGTGGTCTAATCTCTAATTACTTAAGCTTGGAAATTGAGCTACAGAGAAGAGGCTTTCCTGTAAGATGTCAAGTATGCTTTGACCTCACTTTGATGCCCCTGCAGGGCACATGCTTGGACAGGGTTTGCATCAGGGTGGACATGGGGGGCTGAGAGATAGGGCAGGAAGAAAGATATTTAGGTTTCGGACTCCTGACCTTGAGCGATCCACCTGCCTCAGCCTCCCGGAGTGCTAGGATTACAGGCGTGAGCCACCGCATCCGGCCCAAAGAAGAAAGATATTTAGGCCTGGAATCCTTCAACAATCCCTGACTTGTTTCTCCTACTCCACTCTCGCTCCATCCTTTTGGTTGGAGTGATCTTCTTAACCTGTAACCTATCATGTCATTCCCCTGCATAAAATTCTTCAGTGGTTCCGTTGCCCTGAGATTGAAGTTTACACTCTCAATCTAACCTAGAAGACACTGCTCTTTTCAGGCTCTTGTTCACCTCTCCCATCATTACTCTGGGGCTTCCCCTGTGTTGCTCCTTCCCCTTTCTTGCTGGCTAATTTATTCTGTATCCTACAGATCTCAGTTTACATGAAATTTTTCCTGGGAAGCCATCCCAGACCCTCTAGAACAGCACTGTCCCATGGAAATATAACATGAGTCACATGTGTAATTTAAAATGTTCTAGTGGCTACACTAAAAACATGAAAAGAAATAGGTAAAATTAGTTGTAATATATTTGATTTATTTAATATGTTAAAATATTTTCATTTCAATATGAAATCAATATAAAAGTTACTGAGTAATAATGTTACAAATAACATTATTACTGTTATTTGGTAGTAAGTCTTTAAAATCTGGTGCATATTTTGTGCTAACAGCACATCTCAGTGAAGATTAACTAGGCTCATTTCAACTCTTAATCGCCACCGGTGGCCAGGGTCTCCTGTAGTGGACAGCACAGCTGTGGATGAAGTTGGCTGCCCTCCTGTACGGTTCGTCCCTGATGTCCTGTGCCCTGTTCCAACCACAGAACTTCTATCTAGCCTTTAGGTGAATCATGCTCTTTCTTACCCCCGGGTCTCAGCACAGGTCATTTCCTCTGTCTAGAACACTCTTCCCCCCGTCCTTCTGCATCTGGCTAGCTCCTATGTAAATTTTCAGATCTCCAGTTTCCCCCAGAAAATGCTTCTCAAACCCAGGACGTGTCTTTCCTATGTGTTTCCATGTATTTATTAAGAAACATCACAGCATGTTTCCTGCTGTGTTACCAATGCCTGTTTGTAGCTCTCTCTGGACTGTGAGCTGTGAGAAGGGACTGTTGGTATGTTGGACTCACTAGTCCAATGCCTCGTTTATACTAGGTGTTCAATAAATCATTACTTTCTGATTTTCAGATAGCAGGAACAAACGTTTCTACTCCCTTTGCCAACTGAGTTAACATATGGAGTCAGATGTCTCAAATTTTTCAAAGTTAAAAACTTGACATCTAGTTGATTAATTTCATAAAACTCATTGACTCAGAGTCTATAGACTACCTGTACACTTGGAGTTTACTATTTAAAAATAAACAGACAACCTGAGTCAATAGTATTGTGCCAACAGCCATTTTCTGGTTTTGACAACATACTATGGTTACATAAAATACTGTCATTGGGGGATTTGGAGGGAAAGGCATGTGTGGGAACACTATACTATTTTTCTGACTTCTTGTGAGTTTTAGACTATTTCAGAATAAAATTTTTTTTAAAAGTACCTTCTCAACTTAAACAATTCTAGGTAATTGCAAAAATTCTATAGCCCGTAAATGCTTTTGCTGGGTATTATTAAAATGCTGTTTCCTGAGGGCAAACAAGAATATAAAGCAAAACGTGGCATGGGAGAGGACTGAAATCAGTGCCTTGCAGACTTTGTGAATTCATGGCACACTTTGGAACATTAGAATTTTGGCAGCCCTCTTGGAGTGATTAGGAGACGAAAAACAGCATTTAAATAAATTATGAATAATTACAATGCAGTCATGACCACAGTGTAACAATGTGTCCCACTGTTTAGAAAGAAGTTAGTGGTCACTCTGTCACACCATCCTGCTATGTGAGTACAACTGCTTACTGCCTTGACGGTACTCTCGTACAGACTCACAAGCCCAAGCTCACAAGCCCAAGCTCACACGTTTGTTCACAGCAGGCTGGACCCTCCTTTTTGTTTTCCTGCCTGCTCAACTAAACTGCCCATCAGACAGATGATGTTGCAACTGTGTATTTTCAATCGTACGTCCATTCAAAAAAATGTCACTTTGGGCAAAATTTGGTTGTACCACCGTTCCGGTCTCATCCTTCATTAATATGCCACAGCTCAATGCTTGAGAGCCACTGATCTAGATATTGTGGAGGGAAAATCTATTTTTGTTCTTGGCCAATGCAAATTATTTTTACAAAGTCCAATTAAATGTCTTTTTTGAACATTTAGACTCTGCTGACTTTCTTCCCTTCTTTCAATTCAGCCTATGCCATGTATTCTAACATGCAAACTCTTGTGTCATTTTGTAATTCTCCTTAGACTGCATGTGTTCTAATAACATGTAAGTTCCAAGAAGATAGGAGAACCACCTGTGGCTTCTTTTGTGCCACCCTTCCCTTGGCTTCTGAGTTAGTTCAATTCAATTCTTCCCATAGATTCTAAAAATAACCATTAAGTTGATTTATCTAGATTACATGATATGCGCAAAGGCAAGAAAACTGTTTCACCATGCCTATGTTGAACTTGTGATTGAAAATTCTGGAAATTTGCCTGTCTGGAGCTCACACGGGATCCCCTTCTTCAGTGGTCCCCTAACACCCACACATCCAAGTCTCTAAAATGTGGGCTGGTGTCACAAATGGCCGCAGTACACATAGGCCCCCCAAGGGCAACCCTTTCTTGAAGAAGGGGCATGATTGTGCTTGGGACAACAGAGCACGCCAAATCAGAGTCTTTAGAACACTTTCTCCAGCTGGCTTACCAGTGCTACCCTCTTTCTTCATTTTATAGACAGCTTCGTTTATTTTTCTATTCACAAAAGTAATACATCCATCCCTTTCTATGAATATATGATAAAATGGGATCCAATTGCACATGCTACTTATTAATCTGCTTAAAAAAACCTGATATATTGTGAACTAGTTTTCAAGACAACAGACATGTGACTGTACATGTACATCGAAGTCAGAAAGCAGAGTGCTAACGTGCTAAAACCACAGGTCCATGGCCCAGCTCCAGAATTGCTAGTTGTGTGACTCTTCTGGAATTTACTTACCCTCTTTGTGCCTCAATTTATTAAACTGCCAAATGAGGAATAATGTGACCTACTTCATTATGTTGCCACAATGATTAAATGAGAACGACTGTTGAACACAGTGTAAGAGCTCAATAATGTTAGCTATCTGTCTACATCAATGGTTTTCAAACTAGGCTAAAGCAGTTCGGCCTTGTAAAAAACATTTTGCAGAGCTGTAAGTAAACACAAACACACACATGCAGAGTGAAGCTTCTCTGGATGAGATAGGGTGAGGATCTAGGGTGCTGATGCCTCCCCAGGGTATTCTAGAAAAGTAGTTTACAGATATTAGTGTATCTCACAAGCACCTGGGGTACCTGATGAAAATGCAGAGGCTCAGGCCTTACTCTACTGCCATGAACCTGGGCCTCTGTTCTATATGAGCTCCCCATGTGACACTGGTACACACAGAAATGTGACACACACATCTCTACAATTCTCTGCAACACTTTCAAAGCCATCAATCCACATCATAATTTTTAAACTTCACACAATGGATTCACACTGATGTGTTTAAGCACTCCACTGTTGATGAACATTTAAGTGGTTTCCATTTTTTTTTTTTCAGTTGCAACAATGGCTGCAGTAAATGTCCTTATACATATATCTGCTTCTTTATGTGTGTGACTATGTCTGCTGGACGGATTTTTAGAAATGGAATTGCTGGGCCCAGAGTATACCTGCTTTAAATTTTGATAAATATTGCCAGATTGACCTCTGAAAGGTTATATCAATTTACTCTTCTGCCAACAGTGTTAAAGAGTGTACCTCACTCCCCCTTCTATTATTTTTCTCCTGACTCAGGTTTTAACACTGTTTGTTTTAGGGCATTGACGAAATCCGTATCAGTGATAAACGGGTCCACAAGCATCCAACTGATTACCTTTCAGAAACCCCATTGATACTTCAGAAATCATTTTCTTATCAGCGATCCCCTCCTCTACATTGTTAAGGCTTCCACTAATATATATGTTTATTTTTGTGTCTCTGGCATATGCCAAAATATAAGAAATTTTGCTGGGTTTCTCTTGATTTTAGGCTGGGTTTTCTATTTTCTATGAAAGAGATTATTATTTATAGTCCAGAAATTCTGAAGTCAAAAAATATAATTCTCCCATTGTTGTGTTCCTGGATGCCTTCCTCCGATCAGAGCCGTATCTCTGAGTAACACATCACAGGAGTGACAGCTCTCTGGTGATTTAGGAGCCTGCCAGATCATTAGAGCATTACCAATGTAAGGATGTATTAGTGTAACACATCATCAGCGTGTTATCGCTCTGTGATGAATTGCTCCAAATCAGAACAATGGCTTAAAGAAACTGTGAATTCTTTTAGAGTTAGAAATGTAATTTTTTTTTGGAATAAGGAATAAATATGAATGTTTTTCTATCGCAGTCGAGGGAGATTTAAATCATACATTTTTGATCTTTTGATCATCCCTTGGTCATTGTCTAGTTTGAGCTAGAGACGAAGCCTTCAGGCTGCATAGGTTGGAGGCTTTCTAGCTAGAAAATTAATTACTTATGCAGAAGGAAGATTGACATTCAGAAAAAAAAGGTCTTTTTTGCTCGGATCTTTGTGGTATGTTTCCCTCTAAGTTGGGGGGCATTTGTGAATAGGAGACTTTTTCCTTTGTGCATTTGCTTTTAAAGGGGAACTCCTTGAGAGTGGAGACCACCTTTTTAATAACTCGATCTCATGCTAAGAGCCTGAACAGTGTGTGCTGAATTCTTGGTGGTGGAGAATCTGTTCTTCCAAAGCCAGAAGTTCCCGTGATTGGATTCATTCCTCTGCATAATGACAGTGCCTTTAGAATAGGTTCCTTAAAGTGCAGTTGTGCTAATGGGAGAGGCAAGAGGTGCTGTATTAGCTCCCCACCAATAACAGGGTCAAGAAGGACCTGAAAGGGGAGGGACCAGAACGTGGGTGATCCCCATTTCCGGTTTTCACGAGGGACTCGTTAAAAGCTTGGGCTGTGGAATTGCACTGACTTGAGTTTGAATTCTTGCTGAGTCACTTCCTAGTTTGGGCAAGTTGCTTGACCTCTTTGAGCCAATTTCTTCTATCTGTAAAATGGAAAGAGAGGCAGCTCATCATTGCCTTCTAGGGTCGCAATGATCAAATGAGCTACTGCATGAGAAGGGCTTGGTATGGTGCCTGGTACATAGTAAGTGCTCCGTCAATGTTATCAATTATGGTTGTGGTGGTGGTGGTCATTATTATTTTTACATTTTGCTGCCCATAAGAGAAAAAGCCTTGATGTTTGACAACTCTGGGGCTCTGGTGGGCATGCTAGTATTTTTAGGCGTATAGCATTTACATTCCATACTTCTTAGCCTAGTGTTTCATCTTCTCTGTATGAAGATGCTGTAGCACTCACTTTGACAGACAGACCTTCAAATAGGACATTCTGAGAAACCACAAGAGAACTCCCATGTAACCAAGTATAGACCTGATGAGGGAATTTGAAACTGGCCATTGGTTTAAAAGGCGGGATGTGCAATTTAAAAATGATCAAATTTATGGGAATAGCAAACAGGAGCTTCTGGTTGTTCCTGTGGGCCAGGCACTATGCTGGGTGATTGCATTGAGTCCTCTCAACAACCATTGATATGGTAGGCATTCATATCCCTGCTCAGCAGATGAGAAAGGTGTGGCTCAGAGAGGTCAGGGAACTTGCCCAAGGACACACAGCAAGAAATGCATGGAACCAGGATTCCATTCATATTTTTCTGATTCTAGAGCCTGAGGTTTCAATTGCTACACATTTCTTGAAAACACACATGTCCCATTCACGGGTAGATCTGCATGTTTTAATGCACCTAGAGGCATTACTTGAAATAGAAACAAATAGAAAACACACCAGAAAATCAACATTGGCATCTCAGTGGATAACACAGTGCCAAGAAGCTCTGGTTACCCTGAGGCCTGGCAATCAGCACAGGCTGAGTTCACCTAATCCGCTGGAGACTTCAGGAGAGGGATTCGGTGCTGCACTTGACTTTTCCCCACCCTCTGTGGTCTGCTTCTGCCTGCGGTCAGCCTACGCAGGGATGGCACGCATGCTGCAGACAGGCACAGAAGGATGCAAACACCACCTCCCTCCTCATCCCCCCTTCAAAGCAAATTGCAGAGAGCATTTCTGTTCTGATCAGGCATTAAAATGTCATCGTGGCAAATAGTTCTGATCAACTTAGTCCTGCAGCTTGCTGCTGAAGGCTGCATCAGCATGTCAAACTTTGGGTTATGGAAGAACAATGATCTTCTGTGGCTACCGATTTTTTTTTAATGCACATTCAAATGGAATAAACACATCAATGCTGGAGACCATATTATAAATTATTTCAGTGAACTTTTAATTTCAGTGGGTGGATGGAAAGTAACTTTGTTGAAATGAGTTTTTCCTGGTCTGCGGGAATCCTGTTTTCTTTGGAATGCTTTTGGAGTCTAAGGAGGCCACTATTTCCCTTGATTTTTTTTTTTTTCTGTTGTTTTGGAGAACAATTTTCTCTGACATGTAGCTGGTTGTTTTATGGCTCTAAGAAATATATTGGTTTATTCATCTGTTGCAACTATAATAATATTGCCATTGGAGTCCAACTCGGTAGTAAATCAGGCCATTCCTTTCCACTCTATACAAATAATTAAAATAAAAATCGACTGTGCCAGTGAATTTGTTCTACAAGCTGAATAGAATTGTGTGCTATAAGTCTAGATATTTTGGTTGACACAGGACTGTATATCTTAAAAATAAGAAACCAAAAGGTGGGAAAATAAGACCTTATTTCATTATGTGCAATTTATAACATTTATCTTGAAGATAAAGTTGCCTTCCTCTACTGCCTATTAACTGGGAGCCAGAACTCGAATACTGTGGAGTGTTCATAGCTTCACAGCCTCCTTCCACCCCTCCCCACTCTCTCCCTCCTCTTTTCTTCCCTCTCTTCTTTGCATCATTAAAAAGCAAGTTGAGGTTCATTATTGTAGCTCTGGAAATAAGAGCCCGTTATTTATGTGTGCATGCTTGCATATATATTTTTACTCATGTCCTACCTTTTTCCTGGAAAAGAATTAAGGCAGCTTGCAAACATACATAATTCAAAATAAAATAAAAATGAGTGAGTCAGAAAAATTGGTGGAAAGAGGGAAATAGGTTCAGAAGAAGAAAATGAAGGCGTGAGATTGATTCACAAAATAAATGCGCTATGAAGTCTGGCACATTGCTCCAGGAGAGCCATGCATTTGGCTTGGAGGCTCCTCCTAGGAGTAATGTCATAATTCTCGGTAACCATTAGATTAGAAGCACATTAATGACCCAGGAGAAGCCAAACTGTCTTTGGTATTGCTACCAGAGAGAGCTTTTCTGGGCCCTTAATATGAGGACACTGTAACTCAGGGACAAGAGTCTTCAGTAAGATCCCTAAGAAACACAATCAATTAATTGTGATTTTCCTTACACTTGTGCTTCCCTGAAGGCCAGTGGCACAGCACCAAGCAGCAAACACATCTTTATAGGGGCCAAATGTGCAGCCTAAACAGGCAGTTCTCTCTTGTCCTTGCTTAAGCCAAGAAAAGATCTTAGCACACCAAAGCGGTGGTTCTCAGACTTCACTGTGCGTAAGATTCACCCAAGAAATAAAAGTTGTCAGGCCCTCCTCCTGCCCTCCTATCTATATCTGGATAAGCTGGGTAATGCTGCAGACACAAACAGCTTCTAAATCTCAGGAATTTAAAACAACAAAGGTTTGTTTCTTGCTCAGGTTATGTAACCTTTGTAGGTCAGCCAGGGAAGTGGGTGAGGGGTGGGGTGTGGTGTCTGTGCTCTGTGCTTTTTGCACTCAGGGCTCCAGGCTAAGGGAGGCTCCTTCTCCATGCTTTCATAATTGCCAAAGTGGAAAAAAGGCTGGAGCACATTGCATAGGGGCTCCTAAAGCTTCTACCTGGAGGATAACAAGTTGCTTCTCAAGTCCATTTCATTGGTCAAAGCAAGTCACATGGTCAAGTCTGCAAGGGGATCAGGGAAGTGCAGCTGTACCTTGGGCCTGGAAGAAGAGACTCTATTTCATATGGGAAGCCCAGATGCTTCCAATGCAGATAAGTTTTGGACCATAGTCTGAGAAGCACTGGTCTAGAGAATGGCTGTATTGTGTGCCCCTCAGGGAATCTTCCATAAGCAGTTCCCTGAGTTGGGCTTTCGACATGCTAAATGGTGGTGCATTTGAGCTAACACCTTGGCAAATACCTGCCTTGTAGCTGTTCTGTGCAAGCAGCAAGTATTAAGCCATGATGTGTCTAGCAGTCATGTATTCTCAAGGGTGAAACTGATGAGCCTAATAGGGACACACTTCATTTTAAGATGGACCAAAGGAAGATGCACCTGTCACCTATAGCATATCTATAGGCCTGGCCTAGAACATTTTCCTCACTAAATAGTTTCGGCTCTGTTACAAAACTTACCATAAGCTCCCAGAGATCTATGCCGTAGACCAGAGGTTCTTAACTAGGTGTGAATGACAGAATCGCCTTGAATCTTTGGGAAAAAATAACGTGCTTGAAAAATCTAGGCTGGTTCCCAGGCTTGTGTATGTCTACTGAAGCTCCGTAAGTGACTCTGAAACATCCTCTGGTTTAGAAGCACAGGCATTGAGCCTGGAACAAAATTGAAGCAGTTATAGACAAATGCCCACCTTTACTATAAAATGTCTTGATAAAGTCCCCCTGAAGCACTTCATTATTACCTTGCTGCTGCCTAAATTTAAACAATTGAAGTGATGGATGAACAAAGTTCAAGATAATTTAGATTGTCCTGAAATGGCTTAACCTGAAAGTTGTCAGCCCTGCTCCCTAGAGGCAATCACATTTCACTCCTTTATCCATTTCTTCTGGTATTTACCTCCGTATCTGTTAAGTGCTCATACTGCTATTTCGTTCTTTGCCACTCTCAGAGATTATCTAGAGCAGTGGCATCCAACAGGAATATAATGAAAACGACCTACGTGATTTTGACTTTTCTAGTAGCCACATTTAAAAAAAGTAAATAGAAACAAGGGAGATTAATTTTAGCAATATACAATCATGTGTCGCAGAACAAAGTTTCAGTTGACGATGGACGGCGTATATGACAATGGTTCCATAAGATTATAAGACAGCTGAAGATTTCCTATCGTGATGTTGTGACGGTCACAACCTCACAGCTGTGGCAGTGTCCTGTCCCACGCGTTACTCGTGTGTTAGTGGGGATAAACGAACCTACTCCTCAACACGAGCCTCAGGCAGGCTGTTCAGGAGATGTTCCAGAGCAAGGCATTGTTATCACGGGAGATAAAAGCTCTATGTGCGTTATTGCCCCTGAAGACCCTCCAGTGGGATGAGATGTGGGTGGAAGACGTGATTTGATGATCCCGACCCTGTATAGAGGAGAGCTAATGTGTGTGTTTGTGTCTGAGTTTTTAACCAAAAAAATTTCAAAAGTAAAAATAAAAACTTTAAAAATAGGAAAAAGCTTAGAGAATAAGAATATAAAGAAAATATTTTTGTACAGCTGGAAAATGTGTTTGTGTTTTCAGCTAAGTGCTAATATAAGAGTCAAAAAGTCAAAACAATTAAAAAGTGTATAAGGTAAAAAAGTTACAGTAAGTTGAGGCTAATTTATTATCGAAGGAAGAAAAATATTTTTTATAATTTTAGTGTAGCCTAAGTTTACGGAGTTTACAAAGTCTACAGTAGTGTACAGCGATGTCCTAGGCCTTCACATTCATTCACCCAGAGCAGCTTCCAGTGCTACAAGCTCCATTCATGGTCAGTGCGCTATACAGGTGTACCATTTCTTATCTTTTATGCCGTAGTTTTACTGTGCCTTTTCTATGTTTAGATACATTCAGATGCACAAATACTTACTGTTGCTTACAGTATTCAGTAAGTAACATGCTGTACAGGCTTGTAGCCTAGGAGCAACAGGTTAGACCCTATGGTCTAAGTGTGTAGTAGGCTATCCCATCTAGGTTTGTGTACATACACTCCACAGTGTTCACACAATGGCAAACTGCCTAATGATGCATTTCTCAGAATGTATTCTTGTTGTTAAGTGACACATGGCTGTATTATGTTTAATCCAATATACCTAAAATATTATCATTTCAACATGCAATCAATATAAAAATCATGAATGAAACATTTTACATTCTTTGTACTAAGTCTTTGAAATTTGTTGTTTATTTAACACTTAGAGACTGTCTCAATCTTACCTGGCCACGTTTCAAGTACTTTATAGCCACGTGATGCCAGTGGCCACTATATTGGACAGCACAGACCTAGACGTTTCCTACAATGGCAGATGAGTATTTAGCTCCTTATCTGGTTAAGAACATGAGAACCTGTTATTTTTAATAGTTTTCTTAATACGAGGACAAAATGTACAATAAGGAAAAATAGAGAAACAGCTGTGGTGGAATCAGACTGCTCCTTATGCAGATTGGGGGACTGAGAGATTTGGAATTTGTCAGGAAGGAATTAGGCACACACATGTATTTGGCTCTTGCTTAGATTAATTATTCCTAAGTTTTAGGAAGTAGGGATTAACATTTAGAAGGAAAACACGGGCTAGATGGCGTTCTGCCATCCAGTTCTGTAAGAGTACAGAAATGACAGAAAGAGAAACAAATAGCAAGGGACCAGGTATACAGTTGACTCAGTTCTTGAACCGTTCTGGGGATCTGACACCCTTCTCAGGTGCTGTTTTAGTTTAGGAATTTTAATCAGCTGTTAATATGAGGGAGCATTACTCAAACCAGTCAGAAAACTACTTGTATTTTAGAAACCCAGGGAAATTAATTTTTGCACTGGTGATTTGTTTTTTTAAGCCTCTCAACATCTGTTTTCTTTTCTTCTAGCAAGGGCACCCCCATTTTCCCTTGCAGGCTCATCCTACCCTCTGTCATCAGCCCGCATGTTCTGGGAGGTGTTAATTCTACCCTGAGTTACAGTGGTGGAATGCCTGGCTCGGCCTGGCCGCCCAGAGAATTTAGGTCCTCTGGCCACAGTGATTAGGTCGGGTGGGCGCTAAGCCAAGCCAATTAGGCTCAAGAGAAATCTCGGGGTTTTTGCTTGAGCTAGTAAGAGGGAGAAGAGGCACTCACTTCCCTGGGCTTGGACCTAGAAGGATACTATGCTGGAGTCGCCAGGGCTACTCTATGAAGCCTGGAAGGGTGGACATGCCGAGACCTGGAGAGGAACTGAAATCCCGACGGCCAGGTTGGAGCTCTGGAATTCAGCTGTGCTTGAAGCCAGGGATCTGCTCCTGATAAAAGCAAGTCTCCCAGGTTTCTCTCTTTTGGTACCACCAGTTTGTGTTCATAAAGCATTTGTAAATAAGTTTTTAGTATTTTTTAAAAAATTTTGATGCATTCATTTTTTTAAATCACAACATTTCCCCGTGTGTATTTCTCAGGACAATATTTTAATAACATCCACAAAAAAAAAAAAAAAAAAAAAACAAAAACCAAAAACCAAAAAACAAAAAAACAACCGTGTTTTATGGTCAATGAATTTGGTAAATTCTGTAGACTAGATGCCCCACTTGGCAATTCTCAATGCACTTTAGCACATTAAAAGCTCTCAGGATTTCAGAATTTAAGAAATTTGATTAGCTCTGTTTTTCCAAGACTTACTTAGCCATGGCACCGTTTTTTAAAATTTTGGTTCATGCCTGTTATTATACTATGGAACACACTTTGCCACCTTCTATTCTAGGAAGGAAGGAGTCCCCCATGTGTCAGGTGATTAGGCTGGGGCCACCTGCAATCCTGGCCCCCCTGGAGATGTTATGTACTGCCATGTTATAGTTAAAGTACCATCCATGAGGAGTCATCTGTCTAAATAGACATTATGTATCTGACAGGGGAAATGTAAATATTTTAGACACACAGATTGCTAAGCAACCAAATTAGGATAGAAATGATATTTAAACCAGGAAGATTCACTCAGATACTGTTACTCATCCATCCCACCATTTACTGATGTTCTCAACAATTGTTTATGGAGTCACTATTTTGTTACAGCTCCTAGCCTTAAGGAGGAAATAGTTTAGAGATCATTACGTGTGAATCCAACTTGGCAATATTGCTCTCCAATTATTGTTCTTCTAGACCTTCCCTAACCCTAATGACCATTGTGCTGATCTGGCTCCATCTGACACTAAACTGTAAATACAGACAGAATTTGAGTCCCTAATCATGAAAAGTAGATAGCACGATCATAGGACCTTACATTTATATAGCGTTTACAATTTTGACTTCTTTCAAATATATCATCTTATTTAACCCTAATGAAAAGGTTTAGGAGATACATGGAACAGCTAATATTACCCCTGTTTTGCATAGAGGATAAGAGCGGTCTAGAGAAATGAATTGACTTGCCCAAGGGTACACAATTTTGAACACTTGAAATCAGGAGAACTTGGGCCCCGGATTCTTAATTTGTCCTTTTCTTTTAAACTCACCAGTGCCATTTGTCACTTGCTAAATTGGCTCTGATACTTAAGATGTGAAAGGCAAGATGCAGACTTTTACTGTCAATAAATAGTAGTCACTGGCCATATGTGGCTATTGAGCACTTGAAATGTGGTTACTATAGCTAAGGAACTGAATTTTGGTTTTAATTTAATTAATTGACACAAATTTAAAGACATACTCCGTTTAAGTATTGGAAAACTTTTAACACATTAACTGCCATGTTAGTCATATTTAATTCATGCTAGTTTTGAGCCTGGAGTCTCGTGAAGCTTATGTAATTCACAGGTATCTTCTCCTTGGGAGCTGCAAGAACTATTTTTCAAGTTGCATATAACCCATGCACAGAAAACAAAACAAAAAAAATTTTTTTTCACTAAATTAGAAAGTATCATTTTGTTTTTGAAGTTTTTATTCTACTTTCGTAATAAAACACTGTGGCCCCAAGGAAAAAATTTTTTTTGTAGTGTGGCAGTCAGTGTGTTAAGCATGCTTGAAATAACATGGATGTATGAATCTAATTTTTCTGGTGATAAATTTTATGATATCTAAATATAGGTCATATATTTTTTGATAAAATCTTAGTGTTCAAATTGAGATGTACTATAAATATAAAACACGCATCAGATTTAGAAGACATAGCATAAAAAGGAATGTAAAGTCTCTCATTAATAGTTTTTATATTAATTATATGTTGAAATGATAATATTTTGGCTATATTGTGTTAAATAGAAATATATTATTCAAATCAATTCCCCTTATTTATTTTCTCTTTTTTGGATGTGCCTACTTAGAAAGCATAAAGTTATATATGGCTTTTATTAATATTATATTTATCTTGAACAGCACTGACATAATAGGTAATATTGGAGTGTACTGAAGCTGCAAAATTCTAAAGCCAAGTGAGATACGCAGTGGGAGATGTGGAACTAGGATTCAGAGCACAGCACGGGAGTCAGTCAGGCTTGGATGTGAATTCTGGCTCTCGCATCTCCTAACTGGGCGAACTGCTTGACCTCTCGAAGCTTCATTCTTTACCTGTCGATGAAAGATAATGTTAATATCTACTTCACTGACTTTTTTGAGGATTCAATGAGTTAATACACATAGAGCACATAGACTAGTATTAGGCATTGTCTAAATGCTCATTAGTAATAACAATTATAACAATACTACGGGCATAAAATGCAAATAGAATCCACAGCCTTAGTAAATGATGATATGTTATTTCTGAACTTCATTTTTTTTGAAGCGTTATCCTCTGTTGCAATTCATTGCACTGGACTGCATTAATCATATCCTGTTTTGTTCTTCCTGACAGTAATGAATAGTAACTGATACAAACCAGCCTGCTAGGTTACTGATGATGTGGCTACAAATGCTCTTTTCCAAGGCAGTTCTTAATTACCTTTTCTGTGTGAAATACCATATGCTATAATCCCTCTAGCTGGAAATCTGCTCTGGGTTACAATGCCATGTTCATTTTTAAATAGTGTCTCTGGTTGACTTCTCCTCTGTAAATCTTAGGGGGAGAGGTTTGATTCAATTGTTGTTCCTTATAATTTTTTTTTTCCAATGGGGTGACTTCCTAAATCTCTCTTTCCCATCTCATTTTCCCATTATTACTTAAGTTAGTGATTCTAGCTGTGCTTCGAGGGTGCTTAATTACTTGAAGGCATCAGAACTTCTCTGAACAACGGTGATGAACATACACATGGCTTAAGGTTATAGAGATAGCTCTCTTACAGGTTCATGCTAATGCTCTTTTTAGGGTACTGGATACTAGCATCAAACATAATGGAGTTTCATAACTTTTAAAAGTCTGGGAAATGTTCCCTTCTTTGAAGTTCAGGTTTTTAGCCTCCTCAACCATCCAGGACACGTTTGGAAACATAGATGGAAGTGAAAAAGGCCTTTCAGTTGACAAGAACACTGTTGTTACCAGGCACCATCTTTTATCCAGAAGGAGAAGGCAACATTTTCCCAAAAGACTCTAACTTATCCATGAATCTAAAACAGGGGTTGGCAACTTTTTCTGTAAAGAGCAGATAGTGGATATTTTAGGCTTCGTGAGGCCATGCAGCCTTGGTCACAACTACTCAACTTGGCCTGCTGCAGAGTGAAAGCAGCCACAGACAATATGGAGAGGAATCCCCATGGCTGCATTCCAATAACACTTTATTTACAAAACAAGCAGCAGGCTGAATTTGGCCCGTAGGCTGTTGTTTGCCCACCCCTGATCTGAAATATGGTGGCAGATTAGAAGTAGCAGGACAGAAAAAAGACATCTTCATAGTAGACAGAACCATGTAGAAAGTACACCGTCCAGGCTCTTCCATTTCCAGGGGGAAGTGGTCCTGGGAGCATCATGATACAATTGATGATATGATTTCAGATATGGTAACTGATATTCACAATGATGGTCCCAAGACCTACAGGAACAATCCAACTATATTCTATATATTCTGATTACAAAGACAGGGAATTAGGGGATATATTTGAGAGAGTTAAACCAAACAGATGCAAATAAAGAGGAATTTTGGCACTTAAGTGAGTAAGCATCAGTCATCTGAACAACTCACGGAATTCTTGATTTTCTGAAATATGTGGCTCTTGAAGTGCTACTGTATTTTTATCTTTGCTCTGTAAGCTAATAATGAAACCAACTTTCTACATGGATCTTTGGAGAGATTCTCTGTGGGACTTAGTAGAATATTCAAAATCTGCATTATGCTTCCTGCTCCTTCTTATTTTTTTTTTAAAGAAATCTATGCAGAATGGTGCTGACTGCTGAAAAACAGCGTTCTCCTAGGAAAAAGGATATCTTGGAGCACTCTTGCAAACTTGGGGAGAAAATTGGTTGTTTCTAGCTTGAAACCCTGGGAATATATCACTCTACAGTAGTTGGGCTGCTCCTGAGTTGATGCCTTGGAGAATTTTTCCAATACATTCTCCAGAACTTTCTTCAAGGAAGGAAATTCTATGACTCCCCCTTCAACAGATTCTCTTCCACCCCTTTGCTCTGAATCATTCTGTATTTATCATTATTGATAAGGAACATCAATATTGGTCAGGATTTATTGTATTTCTTCCTTAGATACAGTTTATATTCAAGTTATAAAATATGAATTTGTAAAGATGCCTTAGAAATTTTCCCAGGTTACTTATAAAACCTCTCAGGTTTAATCATCATAGGTTGACCATCAAGGAAAAATAATGATGAAATATAATTTTAAAAGTTATCCTGACTTCACCCTTTGCAAAAGTGTTTCTTATCTGGGAGTTTATTATAACTTTGCAATAATACTGTAAAGTATTGCATGAAGTTAATACAGGAGGCCTCAGAGCTAGACTTCACAGGTACAAATCCAGTGTGATGTTGGATGTTGGATAAAGCACTAACCTCTCTAGTCATGTTTCTTTATTTGTGATATGCAACCTGTAATTCTGTGTTTTTCAGAGTTGTTGGGGGATTAAATGAGATACTATGCACAGAGTGCTTAGTACAACGTGGAGCTGCCGGGACAGCCATGTTGATTGTGAACTGCACAATTGTACAGGGCACCAGTCACATAGACCACAATGCAACGTGGCAGCGCTGACACAAAGTGCCTGAGACATGAAGCTGTAATTATTGTTACTATTATTAATGAGAAACCCAAAATACACAAAAGTTATGAAACTTGTCCATGATGATGTACCCTTTCTGTGAAAAACCATCATCATGTGGCAACAACTACTAGGCATACATTTTGCATCAGCAATTCTGACATATTTAACATTTGATTTCAATTGTTGAATTAATTGAATTAATTAAACCAATAATTACTTAGAAAAAGCTTGGGCTAGATTTTTGTTTGTCTGTGAATTTGATTCTTCTTTGACCTGATTCCAGAGTTTTTGTCAAGATGTCTCCAGCCAGTTTATCCTATGACCAGTGTCATATTATCCTTAGGAAGTTAAAGTTCTGCTCACTCATTCACTCTTTCATTCAGGAAATGCTATTAAGTACCAGACTGGGTATGACACTGTGTATAGGCATGGAGGAGATGGAGATGACTAATGTGATTTCTCACAAACTCATGGGGGACAGACAGGTATACAGGTCATAAGAGCAGAGTGAGAAATGCCTGAAAGAGTGAGTCATTAATTCATTGATTCACTTTTTTTTTTTAAATTTAAGGAGCAGATGCATAATACTGATTATGAACTGATACCACTGGTATTGTGGTAGAGATGGAATACTAAGAGCAACGAGATGGTTAATTCCATGTGTCAGCTTGACTAGGCCAGGGGGCGCCAAGATATTTGGTGAAACATTATCAGGGGTATGTCTGTGAGAGTGCTTTTGGATGAGATTAACATCTGATTTGTTATGCTTAGTCAAGCAGATTGCCCTCCCCAATTTAGGCCTCACCCAATCAGTTGAAGGCCTTCATAGAACAAAAAGGCTGACTTTTCCACTAGTAAGAGAGAACTCCTCCTGCCTGATTGCTTGATCTGGCACATCAGATTTTTCCTGCTTTTGGACCTGAACTGAAATTTTGGGTCTTTTTTGGGTCTTGAGCCTGCTGGCTTTTGGACTGGAAAAACACATTGGATTTAGGCCTTCAGACTTGTAATGAAACTATACATTGACTCTCCTGGGTCTCCAGCTTGCTGACTGCAGATCTTGGGATGGCAGATCTTGAGCCAATTCCTTATAATATGAGGGGTCTTCAAAAAGTTCATGGAAAATACATATTATGAAAAAGCTGTGTGTGGATTTCAAAATTTTTTTGCACCAAAATAAACTCATACTAACTTGTTATAACATGTCTGATCAGGATCTAGTTTGTGGCATGAAGAAGGATAAGACATCAGTTTGAAAAGAGTGCCTCTCAGAACAGCATGAATTCTGCGAAAATTGAAGCAAGAACAAGCATCAAATTTATGACGAAGTTAGGGTAGAAGAATAGTGGAATCACTGATGCTTTATGAAAAGTTTATAGGGACAATGCCCTCAAAGAAATCAGCAGTTTACAAATGAATAACTGGTTTCAAGAAGGAACTAGATGATGTTGAAGATTAAGCCAGCAGTGGTAGGCTAGCCACAACAATTTACGAGAAAAAAAAATTAGTTTTGATTTTGCTGTAATTGAAGAGAACCAATGAGTAACAGCAGAAAAAATAGCCCACATCATAGACATCTCAATTGCTTCAGCTTACATAATTCTGACTAAAAAAGTTGAGGAAACTTTCCACTTGATGGGTACAAAACAGTTGCATCCAGATCAGCTGCAGATATGAGCAGAGCTTTCAATGGAAACTTTTAAAAAGTAGGGTCAAGATCCTGAAGCATTCCTTTAAAGAATTGTAGCTAGAGATGAAACATGGCTTTACCAGTATGGTCCTGAAGACAAAGCACAATTAAAGCAACAGCTACCAAGAGGTGGAAGTGGCCAGTCAAAGCAAAGGTGGAGGGGTCAAGACCGAAGGTCATGGCAACCGTTGTTTTTGGATGTTCAAGGCATTTTACCATTGACTTTTTGGAAGGCCAAAGAATGATAATATCTGGTTATTATGAGAATGTTTAGAGAAAGTTAGCAAAGCTTTAGCAGAAAAACGCCCAGGGAAGCTTCACCAGAGAGTCCTTCTCCACCACAGCAGTGCTCCTGCTCATTCCTGTCATCAAACAGGAAATTTGGGGGGATTTCAAAAGGAAATCATTACATATGCACTATATAGTCTTAATTTGGCTCCTTCTGACTTCTTTTTATTTCTTAATCTTAAAAAGTATTTAAAAGGTACCAATTTTTCTTTAGTTACTAATGTAAAAAAGACAGCATTCGCAGGATTAAATTCCCAGATGCTCAGTTCTTTAGAGATGGACTAGATGGCTGTATCATCACATATAAAAGTGTCTTGAACTTGATGGAGCATATGTTGAGAAATAAAGTTTATATTTTTTATTTTTATCTTTAAATTTCATTTTTCCACAAGCTTTTTGAAGTCCCCTCCTAAATGTCATTCTCTGGAGAACCCTAACTAATACAAGCATCAAGGCCTGGTCTGTCTTTCCCCTCTTGGAGCCCAGGGCAGCCTTCCTGGATTCAACGAGGCTTGAACTAACTCTTGTCGGACAAGTAGAAGGAGGATGCCAGGCAGACAAGGATGCAGGCAGTTGAGAAGAATCAAAGTACATTGGATTCTTGATGTCCTTGATGTCTTGACTTGATGTCAGGCCCAGGTTGGGGATGATCTCCCAGCCATACCATTTATAACCCCTGTCATCTTGTCCAAGCCTCTTTTCATCTCTGAATCTCAACTTTCTCAACTGCCCAAATGAAAAAAAGAACCTTCTTTCCATGACAATCCTGAAAGTTACTGGAAACCTAGATGAGGTAATGCTATGGTTTGGATGGGGTTTGTTTGGCCCTGCTTAGTCTCATGTTGAGATTTGATCCCCAGTGTTGAAGTAGGTCCTAGTGGGATCATGGGAGCAGATCTCTCATGAATGGCTTGGTGCTGTACTCGCTGTCATGAGTGAGTTCTTACCCTTAGTGCCTGCAAGAACTGGTTGTTGAAAAGAGCTTGGCACCTCCACCTCTCTCTTTCCCTTCTTTTCTCACCATGGATCTCTGCACACGCTGGCTCCCCTTCACCTTCCACCATGAGTGGAAGCTTCCTAAGACCCTCGCCAGAAACAGATGCTAATGTCAGGCTTCTTGCACAGCCTGTAGAACATCTTTTCTTTATAAATTACTAGCCTCAGATATTCCTTTATAGCAACAAATGGACTAAGACAGGTAAGTAGGTGAGATTTCTTTGGAAAAGGGGAGGAGTAAAGTACTATATAAATTAGAAGAGGTGATCCTTTTAAGTTATGTATACACACTGCAATGAATAGTGTCTTAATTAGGTTATTCTGAAAACCTGAGACAAAGACTTGGTAGGTGCTCCCAGGAAACCAGAGCTGGGAAACAGGGAGAATGCAACAGGGGAAGGAGGAAACGTCAACATAAGGGTGTGTAATTGAAGTTGTCTCTTGGGAAGTGGAGGTTCACCAGGACTCCTGAAAGCCAATAGAATGCCTACCAGAAATGTCAACCTGAGGGGTGGGAGGTGGGGGTTGTTTATTTACTGGCTCCTATCCCTCTGTTTAAGGGCTAGTGTCTGGATTACAATGGGCAAAAGGCACAATTATCTTGGGAATGTCTGTGGTGTCCACCTAATATCGGATTCGGTTGTCAGCTTCTAACTCTAACATACCTCACAGTTATAGAGACATATTCTTCTTTTCTCATCTAACTCTTGTTAACAGCACGCTTGCTGGGTAAGAGCCATACTAATTAGTGCTATGAATTTATTAACAGTAAAAAGCTTTGTTCCCCTCAGTTTTGGTGTTGCTTCTTTTGAGATAATCTTTCTCATCCCCAAACATTCTCATAGAACATTGGGCTGGCCAAGATATACATTTCTAATCAGAATTGAATCTTCTGTAACAAAACTGTGATAACCAAACAAATTTGAGTTCAAGTAATTCCCTTATTAAGTAGGAAAAAATACAGTGGTTTTGTGTGGACTGTGCCTGGGATTTTAAATTCTGAAAGTCTTTTGGGGGTTTGATAAAGGTGCACTTTATCATAGTAAAACATGCCAAAAGTCATATAGAATCACACACACACACACACACACACACACACACACACACACACACTTCCTACTGGGCCTTGCTCATCTGGCAAGCCCAACCTATCAAAAGGATACTAAAAATAATCTCTCCCACAAAGAAGTTCTGAAGTGTGACTTCTGATAAAAACACTGTCATAACATAAGACCCTGCTGTCATTTGGTAACTTTCATGTCAATGAAATCTAATTTTCAAATTATCTGATTCAGTTTGTCTCTTTAGCATAGAAGATGACATATTTGCATTTAGGATTTAAATTAGAATGCTTCCATTCACAGTTCTGGTCTAGATGTCTTTTTATAGACCAAGGTACTAGTGTCCTCAGGTTAAGTGTCTTTTCTACTATAGGAATGTAGAAAATTTAGGCCAAATGTGTGACCTAATTATTTGAGTTTTCTGGATGTGGCAGCTGTTCATGACTTTAGCTGTTTCAACTGAAACAATTAGCCACAAGCCTTCATTCCTAACTCTTCAGCAGCCCTGAGCAGGCAGTTATCTCCACTAATTAGCTGAGTGATCTTTGGCAAGCCACTTATAGATGGAAAAATTGAAGGTCAGGGTGGAAAGTGTCGATAGCAATGATTTCCTTGTAGCTGTAAAACACCTAGCATGGTGCTTCACGTGTAGCGTGTGCTCACTCAAGAAATATCTTTGAGCATCTGCTGTGTGCCTGGCACTGTTCCAGAGGCTGAGGTTATAGTGGTGCTTGTGGCAGATGAAAGCAGCAAGTAAAGAAATAAGGAATTCAGGTGGTGATGAGATTAGACAAGAAGAAGGGTGGTCTAACAGAGAGAGACTGGGTATGACTTATGAGACTGAATATCCTGGGAAGTCTTGGCAAGAAGGGGACATTTGCGCAGAGACAAACAGCAAAGGTTGTGCCATGGAATAGCTATGGGCAGAGCATTTTGGGCAGAGGGAAGACCAACCCAGATCCTAAGTTAGGCCTTAGCTTGGCATCCCTGAGGGAGAGCAAGAAGGCCTGGATTCTCGTGAGCACGGGTAGAGTCACAGAGGTAGGCAGGGGCTAGATTTTGAGAGGCCTAGAAGACATTGGTTTAGATTTTGCTCAAAGTGTAATGGGAAACCATTGTAATATTTTAAGCAAGGAATCTGATTTAGGTTTTTATAAGATCCCTCTGGATGCCTTGTAGAGAATAAAATCTGGATATAGAGGCAGAAGTAGAGGCATAGAGGCCAGATGGGGGGCTGTTTCTGTAGTTCAGACAAAAGCCAATGGACAATAGGACCAGAGCAGAAAGTGGAAAGAACATGAGGCGTATGTTAGAGGCAGATCAAGAGACAGAATTTGGATGTGGAAATGGATGGAAAGGGAAAGTATTGCATGTTTGTGTTCCCCAAGTTCATATGTTGAAACCCTCAGCCCCAATATGGTGGTGTTAGGAGATGGGATCGTGGGAGGTGATTAGGTTCAGATGAGGTCATGAGGGTGAAGCACCCATGGTGGGATTAGTATCTGTATAAGAAGAGAAAGACACTAGCGCTCACTCTCTCTACCACGTGAAGACACAGTGAGAAGACAGCTGTCTGCAAACCAAGAAGGGAGCCCTCGCTCGGAACCAAATTGGCCAGCACCTTGATCTTGGACTTCTAGTTCCCAGAACTGTGAGAAATAAACTTCTGTTGTTTAAACTACCCACACGGTTATTTTTGCTATAGCAGCCTGAGCTGACTAAGACATCAAGGATAGCTCCTAGTCTTTTATTTGAGAAATTGGGTAAATAGTAAATAGCATTGCTGTTTTCTGCAATGGGAGAGACATGGAGGAAGGAGCTGGCGGGGAGGGGTTGTAATATATATGTGGAGCGATGCTGTCTGAGTTTGAATTTCCTTGAAGATCCTGAGATGAGGATTTGAGTGCAGTTAGATTATTTGGGAGGCAGTCCCAGGAAACACAGGTATGGGACAGGGAAGGTGAGGCAGTGAGGGGAGGGCAGCCAATTCTGGGGACACAATCAAGCAAGTTATTAACATCACTAAGTGCAACTGGAGCTAATCCCCTAGGGGGACTCTGGCAGTCACTGTAGAACATGCACCTCAGTGCTAGTCCACCTAAGTGTCGAGGAAGCTGGGTTTCTTAATCTGTTGACTCCTTACAGCCATTGACTGAAGGCTGTCCTGGAGGGGGAACGAGTTTCCTGGCACCTCCCACCTGCTGTGTGTGCAGGTGGAGCTGCCTCTAGCAGTCAGAGAAAGCCCTTGGGTAAGGGGAAGAGGCATTGGCAGTTGGAGGTAAGGGAAGATGGGATGTGGGCAGCACCTGTTACAATGCCAAATAGGCAGATGGACCCAAAGTTGGTGGCTCAGGTGAGAGAGCATTTAAAGCCATGAGACTAAGAAAAATAAATAAATAAGTCACCTATGGAGAGTTTCTAGATGGAGAAGAGAAAGCTCTTGAGCTTAAACTTCGTGTGTTGTGCCGGCATTTAGAGATGGCCTTGAGAAAAATATCGAGAAATAGTGGCTCTTGAGGTTAGAGGGAAATCAGCCCAATGTGGCGTCACTGGAGCCAAGAGAGGCTTTTAACGTAGTGGGAGTGGTCACCTGTGTCAAATGCTGTAGAGCAGCCATCCCCAACATTTTTGGCACGGGGACCGTTTTCATGGAAGGCAATTTTTCCACGGACTGGGGAGTATGGTTTCAGGATAATTCAAGCATATTACGTTTATTGTGCACTTTATTTCTATTGTTATCACATTGTAATATATAATGAAATAATTATACACCTCACCATAGGCTGGGGACCTGCTGTAGGGTATCTCTGGGTGGAGAAGCCCATTGGATGGTGTGGCTCCCTGGCGCCACTCACAGGAGGTACTTGTTACTATGACTATTCATGAGATCCTCAAAGGTCATGTTTAGTTTTTTTCTTTTGAACTCTTTTGGAACCTTGTGAAACAGGATTTCCATATCGTGTCCCTGGAAACTCTACGATTCTTTCCCTTCATTGTCTACTAGAGACTCCATAAATTTTGGTTGAATGTAGTTTGATGAACTTTCCTTCAGAATCCTCACTTTTCTGTAGCAGAAAATTTCTGGACAGTGGTTAAGAGAAGATGTCTCAGTAAAATAAACACCCAGTTTGTAATTTGAGGTTGCTAGCAGCAGGTCAGTTTTGGAAAACGTGTAGAACTCCTAACAATGGCTATTCTAGAACTTGTGTAAGTTGCCTAAGATAGTTTCCATGTAAAAGTCTCCCAAAAAATAAGTGATTTGGGTTTCTTGAACTGTATTCTTCCATTGAAGCAATGATCCTCCTATGGACTTTTATACTCTTATATTTTAAAAGCACAAAGTCAGAAAAGTTAGGCAATTGAGACTCTACGATACCTAGGGCCGTACACTAGCTTGCCTATTTTTAGATATCTACTTACAAAATGAGATTTGAGGACGAACTTCTTTTCCAAGCCCAAGAGTTTGTTTAGGTCATGTAGGGAAATGTCAGTACAGCAGAAGTGAAGGGGTTCACTTAACAGGATCCTTCCCCAACCCTTCTCAAATTTGCCATGTCAGCAGTATAATAAATGCATATGACTTCCCCTTTGCCTTAGAGAATGTTCCAGGCAGACCATCTGAGATATTTTAATATCTTCTCTTACTTGTAGTCTTTCATGGAATGTCATTATCACATTCCTCTCTGAAGTTGAGGAAGTGAAGCCAAATGATAATGGTTAAAACCATTTTGTCACTTTTGGGAAACTCTTGTTGAGGTAGCCAAAGTGAGTTACTAAACAATTATTTAAGGATAAGTGCTGAAGTACTCTGACACTTTCCAGGATTTAATTTTTATCAGTTGAGATTAGAGGAATGTTTTAAACCATTTCTAAGTACTCAGGTCTGACTGACGCTTTTGTTGTTTCTTCAAGCTTCTGTATTTCCTAAGGATCCAATATCACCTCTAATGCTTTCATATCTAGGACTTTACCTTCACCTTCATCATGATAAGGATTTGATTGAAACACAGAGTATGTGTGTGTGCATGCATGCTTGCGTATGTGTGCTCATATGTGTGTTATGTGCATGTTTTAATGAAAACAAATCAGTTACATATTGCCCACTGGGCTATATGTTATTTTTGTCTGTTTTACAAATTATGTGGATTTAAAATTAGGAGTCACAGATCATTGTCAATATTGCAAGTAGTGTATGAAGTAAAAACTGCTCTCTCTCTAATACCTTCCATAGCTCCCGGCACTTTTTGGTCCCCATCCTGTTTCTTATGCTATTCCTGTGAGGACAGTGTACCTCCAGCATCAAAACCACCTTTGCTCAACCCCTCTACAGTTGGCCATGCTGTGTTAGTTTTTGGAATTTGATGCTCCAAATGGATGGAGACAAAAGCTGATGGAGAGAGGGCTGGAGCTCTGTTCGGGTGTACTGGGGACAGAGAAAATGGCTGTTTTTCTATCAGTTCAACACTTGGGTCGTAGAGTTCACCACAGATAGTGAAGGAGGTGTTAAAAATTTCTCTTACCTTCTTTGGAGCTGTCTTCTTTTGGTTGAGAGATTATATGTGTGTTTCTAAATCAGTCTCATTTAATGATACAGCAAGAATCAATTCCCCCTGTCTTTGGGTCTTTATTTATTTTTTCCCTAATCACTGGTTTACAGTGTCGTAGACACCCTGGGACTTTTGTGGGTACTTTATTGGGAGGTTTGGAGTATGAGCATAAACCAGCCCCCGTGCAATCTGGAAGACCACAGAAAGAAAGTAACACCTTTCAAGAGGGTACATGATGCTCCACTGAACCTGAGATTCTGTTGAAGAGAAGACTGTCTTGGGAAATCAAACTTGAAATGAGATAAATACTGCATTAAGTGTAACTTAGTGAGAAACTTTGCACATTGAGACAAAGAACACTTTTCATCTTATAGTTCGACATTATGTTAACTTAAAGGTTGAATCACAGATACATGTCGCTTCTTTCAAATGTTTCTGATTTTTAAGGACTCTCCTGATTGTTCATTCAGATTTTTTTTTTTTTTGGTGTCTCTCTATCTGCAGTGTTCCTCATTAAAAGTCAGGATTTGAGAAATGATGGGAGAGTTTAAAAGTTTAAAGTACATTCAAAAGTGCTCAAATATTTCACATTCTGAGTCTTTATTTCTCCCATCTCTGAAGGTGCCTCTAATTGTGGCCCTTTGTTCCGTCGTGTTTTTCTTTTTTTTTTGTTCAAAGACTACCCCCCATACACACAGCCCTTGAGGCCTGCCCCGCTTGTGCTGAGAGAGGGGCTCCCATGCTGGCGGTCTGCAAGTGCCCTGGGTAGAATGCGTGATGTGAAACGATCAATCAGGCGACCATTTTTACTGTCATTAAAACCTCTTTGTGAGTGATCACTGTTCTTTCTTCACATGAGATAAAAATTAAAGACAGGTCGAATGAAAAATAATTGCTGTCCATTTCCAAAGGGGAAAAATGTCTCTGAGGAAAGGAGGGAAGAAAACTTTCTCAAAAAAAATCAACCTTTCATTGAAAAGCACTTTCATTTCGCTCAGATATTCTGATATGTTAGTTCCCACCTCCCCTCCAGGTAGGATTAGTTTAAACAAGCCAATTTTTTAGTGTTCCAGTCAAGGTCCTGTTTTCTATATAATGTTGTGTGTGTCCCTGTGTGGCTGGAACATCTGTACTGGGCATAGCCTATGCTATGGGGAAGCACAGCAAAGGCAGATTCTAGAATTTTCTCAGCCACATAGGGATACAAGAGCTCACAAGCTTAGTCACTTGTGCACTCCATCACATAGCACCCTATAATCCTCAAAATAAAACCCTCAAAATAAAAGGACTTTGGAGGCCATGCTGGTTCTTTTATAAATTAAGAATTACGAGTAATCGTCTCCTTATAGCTAACATAGTGGCATAAATTGAGATTGTTTTGGAACCTAATGGCAAAAGACAGTGGAACGGTTTGATTATGCCTGATGTAAGTGGGGTCTAAATCTTAATTTTTTTCCATTTAGCCTTAGAGATTTCTGCCATGGGCAAGATTTGTCTTGAAAGGAATGATCCGGTTGAGAGGTGAAGAAGCTGAAGGAAGGAAAGGGTGTCTTCCTAGGTCTCGGGTGACGAACCTCTGAACCTCAGTTTTTTGGTCTGTAAAGTGAAAAGGTTGGAGCATGTGACTTTTGCTGTGATCAGCTTTGATGCTAAACGTGATTTCTCAAGGTCAAGTTACCAACAGTTCAAAAGCCACACCTTAGGGGGCCTTCAATTCAAATCCCTAAAACCAAGTTTTCTACCATTGAATCTCTGTGCGAATGGTCACTGTCTTTTCTTCACATCAGATAAGATAGTACATTCTCTTCATTAAGAATTTAAATAAACACATTGAAATAAGATTGGAAAGTAGAAAAATGGAAGTTCATGAGCACGTAATCCTAGCATAGAACAATTGTTGGTGGCACCTTAATGCACTTCTACTGGAACTTCACCTGTATGTCAAGTGTCTCATATAGTTGTATTATCTTGTTTATAGATATTTTACATCTTGGGTTTTCTTTTAACTTTATAATGATTTTCCATATTTGTGAATATTCTTTCTAAGATGCTTTAAGAGGTATTCTTTTAAGGGTTGTTTCTTCTTTTTAACAGCTGAGCAGATACGGTTAACTGTTTCCCTGTTGCTGGGAAATTCATCCCGATTTTTACTTCTATAAATAATATCACAATAAGTGTCTTCATTCCTGTGAAATCTGATCTTCCTCCAAGGCAACCTCACTTGGAAAAAAATCTAATTGTTTGGCTGGCTCATGGTACAGCGCTCCGGCGTATCCCATGTTGTACGGACTCTGTTTCATCTTTGTGTTTACAATTACTAGTGATAATGTTTGTAAAATGCTTATGGATTTGTTTGTGCAGTTAATTAGATCTGCTGGTCACTTGCAAAAGCGAACTGGCACAGTTGGATAGAAGAGGCTTGAAGTAGAACCACGTTGGAAAAGAGTAACGTGGAATATGAGCTCTCGGATTGTAGGGCGGAAGAATGTTTTCCCCAAGGAGGTTTGGCACCGGCTGTCTCATCACCACTGTCCTCAGTGGCAATCTGATTGTCACCCCCTGGGATCCAGGTCCCTAACCTGTGGTAGAGAAGATGACAAATGACCAACAGCAGCGTCTTTCATGCCACTCTCCAGCCTGCAACAGTTCCTTGCCATTAATATAACCACTGAAGAGTGTTAAATTTCTTAGTGCTGTGAAAATTGGTATTAAAAGAAGTACTTTAAAAAAGAAATGGGATCTTAAGAGCTATAATAAAAGAATAACCCTTAAAGCAAGTCAATTGGAAAGCATAATGAAGTTGATAGTGGTCTTTTTAGTTTAGTCATGAATTTGTTAGAGAAAAAATGACTTTTCTGAAAACCACCATCTGTGCCATAAGTAGATCCATTAACACTGCTAAAGACACCAAGAAGGTTACGCTCACTGCCACAGCAGTTCACCCCCATTGCATTTTAATTTTATTGCATTCCCTGCTCAGGTTTCCCTGAGTCTCGTCCACTTGGCCATACCAGAAGGCTCTCTTACTCCCTAATGGGTCGTGATCTTCAGGGTGAACTTCACCTCCAGAATCAAGAGTCCCCTGTGTTACTCAGACCTTTATTTGTTGACAGTCCTGGCCAGTGGCCTGCAGCCTTAACAACTTCATTTGTTCAACACTTCTGCATGTCAAATGCTGTTACACTGGCATCCGACAGACAGGCCAAAGTTTTTGAGTGGAGGTATGTCTTGGCATGTCAAGTTCAGGTTTACCCTAATTTACTATGGCAATGTTCTTAACCTTCCACACAAGGAAAAATCTATTTTAAATATGTTGGACTCTTTAAATACATTTTCTTAAGGTAGAAATGTTCTTTTTTGAAATGCAAATAATTACCCTTCGATTGATCTATTTTGAGCAACATTTTCAGAATTGAAATCTATGTCAAACTTCTATGTAGCAGAAGTGCACAGTAGTTGTAAAATAAATATCTTCTTTTCACCATTCTGAATTCTTCAGATTATAGACTCCATTATGGTATTGTATTTCATTCAATCAACAAATATTAAGCACCTACCATACACTTGGCACCTGCTAGGTGCGGGATATGTGATTCCAGACCTCCTGGAAATATTCTCGAGGGATTTCATGTATTTGCTCAATGAAATGGCAAGTTTCTCGAGGACAGAGATCAAGTCCTGACTTCCTTTCTTATCCCCTGAAGGAACTGATATCTGTGCAAGAAGCACTTAGCAGATGCCAAATGAAATAATGAAAAAATAATGAAATCAGATTAAACTTCTATTGCTTAATGAAACTGGCCTATACATGGGATTTGGAATTCTCTTTATGCATGAGAATGGAATATGGTGTGTTTCTTTTCTTTGCTTGGCTTGAAGTCCTTTGATGGTAGATGGCAGTGAATGGAAACTAGAGACTGTTTAAAATAAGACATAAGGGGAAAAATGATCCGTGAAGATGGAAAAGGATCTTAGCAGCTTCTGGTTCAACGTCTTCCACAGATGTGAGAAATGAAGCTTAATGAGTTTGAGGGATTTGCTCAAACATGCCCAGTGTCCTAGTGGCAGTGGCAATGCTGGGAGTGGAACCCTGGTTTGGGGATTTTTAATTTTTCCCATAATGTCTCACTTTTTATTTAACTCTGGTAATACTACTCATACCTTGGTTGGGGTTTTTGAGTTATAAGCAACAGAATATGGTTCTGACCAATATAAGCAACAAAGAACTTCTTGAAAGGATATGGGGTGGCTCACAAAATTCAAAGAAGAGTTGGAGAACCCGACTTCTGAAAGGGTTGTCACCAGAATGCTCCTTGGCTCTGGAGAGCAGGAACTAAAGGGAAGGCCCCTTTGGGAGCCACCATCGGAAGGAATCAGAACCAAATATTTTCAGTCTTCAAGTTTCTGTGTTCAAGATTCAAATTCCAGAGAGAGACCTTTGATTGGTGTAGCTTGAGTCATGTGCCCACGCCTTGGGCAGGGGAAGGTGGGACACTCTGATTGACAGTCCACTAAGACTGTGTCCATTGGAGGTTCCAAGTCAAAATCAGGTGCTGTTATCAGAAGAGGAGAATGGAAACTGAGTAGGCAAAAATCTATAGCCTTCCAGTGCAGGAATGGTTCTAGTTGCTCAAGAAAGCAAGTCTCAAAAGTACGCAGATATCACCAGTCTCCAACATTTACTACTCATTTATGCCTGTAATTCTATCTCTGAGCCCCTTACTCGCAGCCCACTTCTACGTTACAGAGAAGATAAAGGGACCTCTTCTATAGAAGGTTCGTTATCACTCTTCTGCTCTACCTCAACATTTCTCCTTCCTTTCAAGTTTCATTCTCTTCCAAGACTTTAACTCTTCACATAACACTAGGTCCTATATCATCATCCACCTCCTTTGGGGGCCTTGGCACAAAAATTCCTTCTCTTCGACCTTGTGCCTCCATGACCCTGTGGTTTAGGTGGTGTTCCATCCTTACCTCCAGTGGAGCAGGAGACCCTAAGCTCTCTCCTGAATTCCAGCATGTATTTCCAGCATTGACCTAGGGATTTATGAGGGCTGGGAAGAGAGGGGGTCGAGGAATAACTGAGACCTGCAGGAGAAGTAAAAAAATCGGTGTGTGATGAGCAGATGAGGAGTCAAGCAAGGAGGGCTTGAAACCGCAAAGGAAGGCAACGCAGAGCAACGTATCATGGAGAAAAGTAGTGTGGGATTAGTTTAGGGGACTTTTGGAGAATCCTTACCAGGTTGGTTTAGATTTATTAAATATGGTGGCTTTCATCCTCTGATGATTTAATGTGCCCCTCAGAGTCTGAGGTCTCCACCTGGATGACCCACCTTAAACTCAACATGACTAAACGTCATCTTCCCTAATTGCCTCACACTCACATCATACCTCCCTCTCATTCTGCCTCTCATCCTTGCTTGTCCAGCTGCAATTGATGGATCTTTCTCTTTGAGCAAAGCTTAGCAAGATCACAGAAGAGATAAGGCAGAGAAATTATAAAGAACCTACCAGGGGCAACTCATTGAACTTCTATTTTGTCTTGACTATCCACTCTTGAGCACCTTGACACAAATTCCTCCATCCTGACTCACATACCAGATGAATTACTTTCTCTTGAGCCTTGTGACTTAGCTACTGGCAACTTATAACCTTGTGTTTACTTTAGTTCTGATTTGTCCTGTCTGCAATGATCTTAGTACCCACTGCAGAAAAACTTTCAATGAAACAGCTAATCGGTAGGTGACTGATTGACTGATGACCTAGCCCTGGTATCCCTGGCTTCTTTCTAGAAAAACTGAAATTTACTGGATGTGATGCTTTTAGTGGAACCACTGTCATCCCAGTCACCGTGATTAAAAATGTGTTGCTCAGAGTGTGTTCGGGAGACCTACTGAATCAGCTATGTAGCTGGTTTATTGTGAAGATGAATGGAAGTCTCAAAGAAACAAGCAGTTGGGCTTCTTGGGAGCTTCAGTATATTCTGGTGATCTTCTTTCCCTCTGCTTTTTCTTTTCTGGTTGCATGTTCTCTCATTGCTGAGGAGTGGATGCTTCATTATTCTCTTTTATACGTTTCCATAATAGCAGCATGTGTGTGGTTTGGGACTGCTATGGTTCAGAGACTCCGCCCTGATTCTCTGAATTTTACATCTCCAACTTGACATCTCTCCTTCAAATGCTTGAGTGAGACAACTGATGACCTCTGATGCCAGAGGTTAGGGTCATCTGGTGTAGCCATGATCACCTAGGCTGTCCCCTTCTGCAGGGCAGGTGGTGGGGAGCTGTCCAAGGACAGGGTTGTGATCAGGTATCCTCCAAACACATTGACTCAAATCCTCCTTCATCAGGATGTTTCTCTTCCTTTATCCCATATGTTGCTGCTGGTTACCAAGTACTGCACTTTAGTCTGAATTAATGATTTTGACTGTGATGTACGAAGCCTTGAGTGGATGCCTTCATTGGCCTAATGCACCTTGCAGAGATGGAAGACTTGGCATCTCCAATCCAGTGGGAAAGGACTCTTAGGAAGTCTGTGTCCGCCTCTGTGAGAAATCATATTGGAAGCCGATGAAGATACATTGCTGAAACCCGACAGCAAAGTACTTAACATAGTTACTAGCTGTGCTAACTGATTTAATGAACAGGGAACATAACAAATGAGTGTGTTTACCAAGTTAACTTCTGAAAATGAATATCTGTAATTAAAGTGGCTCACAACTGACAGGCAAACAGGAAATTATTGTTATTATTATACACAAATCATCCTAAAATACCAGAACTTAATAAATGGGGGAAAAAACAAACAATGGCTAAAACTGTCTGCTAAATAAAAAATAATGATGAACACCTGTGGTCTTTTTATGGGACTCCAGTGGAGATTTTTTTTTCTGAAGACCTAATTATGTTTTTGTAATGCTACCATTTCATTATTTCTCTGTAGTGTTATTAAAAGAAAATGTACATATTTTCTCTGTGTAAAAGGTCTGAACATAGATTCAGGCATGGGGTTTTCTAAATGCTACAGACACTGCAACAGTTCTAGCTACTTATTGGCAAAAAGCATAGGCCTTGACAAGGTGGGATTTTTCTCTTGGGTAATATGGGAGCCTGGCTAGGGGACAAGGGCGACATGGACCCCCTTCAGACAGACCGTCAGCAAGTAACTGAGAGCTGTGTAGCCGAGTCTGTACAACAGCCAGTTCTGCAGTTAACTCTGGTCTTGAATCTCATCTGTGCCCCTTTCTAGCTGTGTGTCCCGTGGCAAGTTACTGAACAACTCTGTGCCTCAGTTTTCCCGTTGGTAAAATGAGGATAATGATGACACACATCTCATAGGATTGTTGTTGGAGCTAATATATGAACTTATCCTTGTCCTTGGTACATGATAGGGGCCAATAAATGCTAACATTGTTATTTACCTGCAAGTTGCCATTCTCCATGTGCCTCCTTTCACTAAGTAGGTCCTAGGAATGAGCACCAGTTTGCCCCAGCTGCATAGTCAGGGACTGCTGGCAGCAATATGAGTGGCCCACGTCAACGGAGTTGAGAGTTTATTTTCTTCGTAGCATCAAGCACCATTTGAAAGCATCTTGCTTGCCTACTGTCAATCTCCTCTCACCAGAATGTAGGCTTAGAGGAGGAAGAATATTCTGGGGCAGACACGTTGCACAACGTAGGAGGAGCTGTTCACTTTGTCATTTTATCGTGCGCTGCTGGGCTGCTGTTCACACAAAACGCAGTGTGCTCGGTACCCCTCGAGGTGTGCAACATGTGGTCTTAGATGCCCCAATGGGACCTCAAATTGAGTTCAAACTGACCTCAGCCCCTTCCCAAGCCTTCTCTCCACCATGATTCTCCTCTCTGTTGGTGGCAGCACTGTATGTCCATCACCCCAAGTAGGAACCTTGGATAAGTACCTCAATTTCCTTCTTCCATTTTTCAGTTCCTTGTGACACCTCTCTCCACTTAGAAGCCAGAATGCTCTATTAAACCTAAATAGATGCAATTTTTGTTAATCATACCTCAGTAAAGCTGGGGAAAAAAGCACCAAAATCCCAAATCAGTTCACATGACTCTCCTGCTTGAGGTCTTCCGATGGCTTCCCATTGCCCACAATAAAACAAGAATCTTTTGGACTAGGAGTCTGGAGGATTGATTATTTCTGTTAATTACCATGGATTTTAAAGTGTATCATCTATAAATAAATATTTTTTTTTTGCAGGGGAGAAGCGAAAGAAATACTGTTTAGAATCAAGAAATTATTGGGGCTTTAATGGATCTGTTTACAGAGACTAAGCTCCCAACGTTGCTAACATGATACGGAGGAACCTAAGAGTATTGCCATGGGGAGCCACCTGAGATGTATTTGGGACAGATGACTCTGTGAGCAAATTTTATATCTCCACTTGTCCCTTGTCATGGACTATGGATATAAATTCAGAGATAAAAAGAATTATAGGAAATACAAAATGTTTTTAAGTTTTAAGAGTAGAGATGGTCAAGATTAAAGGCAAGAAGGTTGGCCACTCTTGTGTGAAGGTTTCTTCTTTTTCTTTTTCTTAAGGAGAATCCCACATCCCCAAACCTCATTTCTCCCATGACTTCTTTTCCTTCTAGGCCTTACCCTGGAGTTTAGCTCAATTACATACAATACTTGTCTAAGAGATAAGAGTTGAAAAATAGAGGTTCTAGAATTTAAAGAAATTGATTCAGGCTTTGAAGCAGTTGTTCAAAATAATTTTGCATCTTACTAGAAGATTGTGGGAAGTTCATTCCTTCTTTTTATTAATTTTTGTCACAACCTTAAGGCAAACAATAAAAATTGTCTGTGTGCTATGAAGGGTTCTATGTACCCCTTGAGCTTTTATCCCTGAAGAAAAAGGTTAACTAGAAACCATTTCTTCATATTTTGTGATCACCCTCGGGCTTTGGTCACACTGCACAAAGAGGAAATTGAAGTTGGGATAACTAAAAGGCAAGAAGCCATCAAGAAGTGGCAGGGGACAGTCCACTGAGTACCCAACTGTGGTGTCTTTCAAGCTACTCTTGTTTTCTAAATTCAAGGAGAAATTGAAGACATGGTCATAAATATAAGACAAAAGTCAATGACAATGCAATGAAAATCTTACCATTGTGCTTACAGAAAGAGCCCCAGGTGCCTAAGCTAAATAAAATAAGGCAGTATTGGACATCCTGGGTCAGACGGTATTGTGTGAAAGTTCTTTCTAAAACACAGACTGTGCAGCTGAAGTGGGAAGCCACATTGCACATGGCAAACAGTGTTAGGAAGGGTGGGGTAGACCTTATTGAACTCTATGACCTTGAGCCTAAAAAGAAAGTTAAGGCCACATTGGGTCAAGAAATTTTGAGGCCAGGGATGTCTAGCTAATGAAGCGAGGTACTCTTTGATCCCTCAAAATTGTAAATGAATGTTTTAGAATTTTGAGTCAGTCCAAGGAGAAAGGTGCCAATAATGTGGCCAGGAATGAATTGCTAAGTACTCTTAGAAGGGAGCCACCAGCATGGTGGCTAAAACGGGGGCTTTGAAGTCAGATATAAGTTCAGATCTACATAGACCATGTAAGCCACAGTATCCTCTTCTACAATGGGAATAGTAGTCTTTACCCTATAGGGCTGTTGATCAGATTAACTATCCTAAGATATTAGGAGAGGAGAGGCAAGAAGGCTGACAAGAGACGTCAGTCACCAGATTATCTCAAAAAGAAGGAAAAGTTTTTGATGGGAAAAAACAAAACAAAACAAAAAACATAGCCCAGGTGTAATTCTGAGGCAATAGTGCCAAAACCTACCAGAGATTCCACAGGAAAAAGTTGCAGTGCAGAACAAGAAGGAGCAAGATTTTGGCAGAGATCAACCCCGAGGAATTTGAAGTTTGTAGAAAAGGCAGGTGGGAGTGTTTGCTTTTCCTTGCCTCACACCTCTGGCAGACTGCAGGCTCCTGAACTGTTGGAGAGCTTCTCTGCCCTCACAAGCCAAAAAGCTGCCACTGCCGGTGAACTGGGAGCTTCACGAGAACAGGGCATGGGGCTGCCAGCCCCCTGGGTGGGGGCCACTGCCCCTCACCACAGACCCGAGCTGAGGCGGTGGGCGCCATACTGCTTTTCCACCCATTGTGTTCATTTGTCCTCCCCAGGGAGGCTAAGCCCTTCTCACCCCTGATCCCCACACAAATATTTCCCAACTACTGCCCTGACTCTGGTGGCCATAGGTGGCCAATGGGCCAGGGGATCTGTGTGATCCCAGAGTTCAGACATTCAGGGCAGGCTGCCTTCAGGAGAGAGGAGAGTGTAGCAAGCCAGGGGGCTCCTCAAGACAAAGGAGACCAGAGTGACAGCTCTCCTACATTCAGACTCTTCTCCTCCTGCTTCCCTCCCTCCCTCACAGATGCCAACTCACCTATGTGAGTTGGCACAGGTGCCCCAAAGGACAATTGAGCCAGAACTCTCAAGAGTGGTTACTTCGCCCTGTTGGTGCACCCACCACATGGAGAATTCCACAGAGAGTGGGGCTCATGCCTTTCCTTTTAAAGACCAGCAGCGGACCAAGGGGTGCTTGAGCTGTAAACTCCCTACCTGCCAGCCATCCCCAGTGCTGCCTGCCTGGCTGCTCCAGTACAGCAGGGCATACCCTGAAGCAGAGGGATATTAAGCCTGCATGAGCACTCCACGGGCAACGTGGGACCACATGCTTCTCCCTGGCATGATCAGAGATTGAACTTGAGGAATCAGAGGACAGTTTTGCAGACCAGATCCCATACCCCCAGGACTCAATCATATTGCTTGGGGGCACAGAGGGAATATTTGTGAACTAATCTTAGGAGGAGAAGGAGCGCATGTGGACAAAACTAAAAAGAGTGCAGTGTGAGTCTGAGCCTCAGTGCATTTGTGGGGCACCCCTCCCCGCCCAAGGAAAGCTATGCCTTCAGTTTAGGTTGGGATCCTGGGCAGGGAAACTCCCAGCCTGTGGCACCATTGCTGGTGAGCTCAGCTAGTTTGGGCTGCTGCTTGTGGCAAAATGCTGGAAGGAAATCTGCAGGGCAAGGGACAATGGAGAAAAGTGAAACCCACTTCCAACCCCCAGACTGTGAATCCCAGACTGCTCCTCCTCCACAAGAAGACTTTTTGGCTTGGTGGGGCCACTTCAGCCCCTCCCTAGTGGCTGTCCCCAGTGGACTTGGAGCTGATCCTCGACTCCTACTAAGACAGCTCTTGTGCCCACCTTTGTGCTCAGCTGTGGTGGAGCACAAGAAGTCCCCTGGGTACTCCAGGGCCCCACCCACTGTCTGAGATATCTGAGTGCTTCTCCTAATTGACCAGAGCCAGTCACAGGCCCCCCAAAATACCACTTCAGCTGGCTATTTCCTGCAAGCACCACCTACTGGCAGGGAGGACAATTTGTACACCCCAGTATAGCATTTACTGATTCAATCATAGAGGGTGTGGCTGACTCTTACCAACAAGCACTACCTGTTGTCTCAGAGATTAAACTGGGCATCCCAATATAATTCACTCACACTATTAAGAAGACCACAGGGCTGGGGAAAGAGAAAGGATTTCAAAGAACTCCATCTTCCCTTGTCAACAAGAGGCAGGGAATCTGCCCACACAAACAGTAATCCATCTCTGTAGCTTACAAATAACTAGCAATTGAGAAAATCACCACATTAAGGATATCTATAACCAAGGTATCCATCTAGAACCGAGACCCCCATCAAACTACCCACAAGCAAAGCCAAAAGTCCTTACCCAACACATGCTACATGAAACACTCTTAAGAGTGATGAGAAAAAAATCCCAAAAGCAATTGTAGACAGATCAGTAGCATTTCTATATAATAATAACAATCAAGCTGAAAATTAAATCAAGAGTGCAATACCATTTATAATAGCTGCAATCAATCAATCAATAAATAAATAAGTAAATAAAATACTTTGGAATATACTTAATCAAGGAGGTGAAAGATCTCTGCAAGGAGAACTACAAAACACTGATGAAAGAAATCACAGATGACACAAACAAATTAGAAAGCATCCCATGCTTATGGATTAGAAGAATCAACACTGTTAAAATGTCTACACTGCCCAAAGTGATTTACAGATTCAATGCAATTCCCATCAAAATACCAATATCATTTCTCACATATCTAGGAAAAATAATCCTAAACTTCATGTGGAACCATAGAAGAGCTGGAATAACCAAAACAATCTTAAACAAAAAGAACAAATCTGGAGGCACCATAGTACCTGATTTACTACTTATTGGACTACAGTAACCAAAACAGCATGGTACTTATGTAAAGGTAGAGACATAGGCCAATGAACAGCATATAGTTGTCAGAAGTAAAACCATATAGCTGTAACCAACTGAATTTTGACAAAGCAGGCAACAATATACACTGGGGAAAGGAAGCCTTATTCAATAAATGGTGCTGGGAAAATTGGATAGCCACACGTCAAAGAATGAAACAGGATCCCTGTCTCTGGCCATATACATAAATTAACTCAAGATGGATTAAAGACCAAATGTAAGACCTGAAACCATAAAAATTCTGGAAGAAACTGTAGGAAAAACTCTACTAGACATCTGCCCAGGCAAAGAATTTATGACTAAGACCCCAAAGGCAAATACAGCAACAACAAAAATAATAAAGAAATGGGATTTAATTAAATTAAAAAGTTTCTGCACAGCAAAGGAAATAATCAACAGAATAAATAGACAACCTACAGAATGGGAGAAAATATTCACAGACTACAGCCAACAAAGGGCTAATGTCCAGAATCTACAAGGAACTAAAACAAATCAGCAAGAAAAAACTTAAAAAACCCATTAAAAAGTGGACAAAAACATAAACAGAGTTTTTTCAAAAGAAGGTACACAAATGGCCAACAGACATATGAAAAAATGCTCAACATCATTAACTATCAGGGAAATGAAAATTAAAACCACAATGAAGTACCATCTTACCTGTATCAGAATAGCCATTATTAAAAATAAAAGTATGGTAGATGTTGGTATGGATGTGATGAGAAAAGAATGCTTATACACTGCTGGTGGGAGGTAAATTAGTACAACCTCTATGGAAAATAGTACGGAGATTCCACAAAGAACTGAAAGTAGACCTACCATTCAATCCAGCAATGTCACTACTGGATATTTACCTAAAGGAAAAGAAGTAATTTTATAAAAAAGACACCTGTACCTGAATGTTTATTGCAGCACAATTGCAAAGACATGGAATCAACCTAAGTGCCCATCAGTTGATGAGTGGATAAAGAAAATGTTGTGTGTGTATATACCATGGAGTGCTAGTCAGCCATAAAAAGGACTGAAATAATATCGTTTGCAGCAACTTGAATAGAACTGGAGAACATTATCCTAAGTGAAGTATCTCAGGGATGGAAAAACAAACACCACATAGTCTCCCTAATAAGTGGGAGCTAAACGATGGGTACACATGGCCATAAAGTGGTGTAAAGGACATTGAAAACTAAGAAGGGGAGATTGGGAGAGAGGTGAGGATAAAAACGTTTGTAACCTGAGACTTTGCTATGTTTATTTATAGGGTACAATATACACTATTCTGGTGACGGGCACACTAAAAGCCCTGACTTCAGCACTATACAATTCATCCACGTAACAAGAACATTTGTACCCTCTAATATTTTGAAATAAAAATTATAAAAAAAAGAAAAAGATATTAGATGGAGAATGGTTAGCATGGTGCTCACTCTGCATATAGGGCTGTCACTACGTGAGTAGTGGGAAATGGTGGGGAGGTGGGGAGAGATCATACTGATATTGTCTGGGATAATTTAGACTCTCAATCCTTTTCTACTTGAAAAGGAGTCTTTCTTTCCTAATTTATTCTGACCTAAAGAATTATATCCTTTTATGTAGACAAAGTGGTATTTAGAGATTTCCAATATGCCACCTTGATTTTACTGTTTACATAGATGAAAAGTGGCTTTTGTAGATTTTCTTTTTGATATACTATGATCTGTCAGCATTTGATAAAAAGACTTATTTTGACCAAGACAGCCCGTCAATTCAGTCAAACGACTAATTTGGCAGATTCTCCCCTCCCTTGACCAGGGTGACGGGCTGTTTGCCAACCTGATCCAATTGATTAAATATTTTGTATCTCATCGACACAGACTCAAGTGATTTTTTTCTTTGTTATTTGCATGGAAAAAGATACTAAATCTGGAGAAATTGGGTGATCCTGTTGAACTCAAATCATTGCTTTTGTGTTTGCTTTTTAATTTCATCCTTTGAGGGCTTAAGATCCAAAGGGGAGAGGGAGGCACTAGAAGAAGAGATCAGAAAATGATTCCTGAAGGATACTGGGTAATTATCACGCTCAGGGATGGAGGGTTTTAGAATGGGAACTGTGTGTAGCTTAAAATAACTTGGAGTTTGGCTCTGAGGGTGCATCTCCAGGAGATGGGACAACCTACAATGCTGGGAGGAAGCCCTGTTTGTCTCCAATTTCTGCACCCATTGCCTTTCTTCCACAAGTGGAGAAGACATTTAATTTCTTTGGCATCCCAGGTTTTATTCTGAATTCTTTAAGAATTAATTCCTTGATTTCCTTTTGGAGAATTATCTATCTGCAGCTCCATGCAGTCTTGGTTGGGCTTAAATCAAGTTGCCATTCCTTCTTCTTCCCTGGTTAAAAGGTGGGTCCCTGCTATCCTTGGCTTGGGACTTTTGCATTTTAAGGGCACATTCATCACAATAGTGGAGCCATTAAAACAGGATTATGTTGTTCCTGCTACTTGGGCCCCTAGTTCTGTCCTGCTTTCTGTACTTTTCTCAGCTTGGTTGTCTAGCCTTCCTAACAATTCTTACTTCTTCCCTGTATTATTTTAATATAATCCTTTCTAAGTTAGCCAGATTCTATTTCTGTGACTTGCAAAGATGGTGCAGTCACCATTGGTTAACCAGTCAACAGACATTCTCCTCTCCGTAGTCTTTGCTCATAGATCTGTTTCACACAACAGAAGCTGACTATGTACTCACTTTCATGGTATCTTTTGAAGTTAGGTAGGGGTGACTGCATTAGTTTGTTAGGGATGCTGTAGCAAAGTGCCACAAACTAGGTGGCCTAAACAGAAAGAAGTTATTATCTCACAGTTCTGGAGGCTAGAAGTCCGAAAGCAAGGGTCAGCATGGTTGGTTCCTTCTAAGGCCATGAGGAAGGGATTTCTTCCAGGCCTCTCTCCTTGGCGTACAGATGTTTGTCACCTCCCTATGTCTTTATACCATCCTTCCCTCTCTACATGTCTGTGTCCAGTTTTTCTCTTCATAAAAGCACACCAGTCTTATTGGATTCGGTCTCACCCTAATGACCTCACTTTAAATTTATTACCTCTGCAAAGACCTTTTCTCCATATAAAGTCACATTCTGAGATACCGGAAATTAAGACTTCAACGTATGAATTTTGGAGAGACACAATTCAACCCATATAACAGTGGCATGTGACACAGTTTTGACCAATGAGTCATAAGGGGAATGCTGTTTCTGGAGGGGTTTTCTCTCTCTGGTTATATAGAGAGATGTATAAAGAAAGGGCCAGTTCTACCCCTGCATTGGATGTTGTAATGTTAGGACGTAATACCTGGGGTCATGGCAGCCATCTTGTGGTCATGAAGTAATAAACTGGAGGTTGAAAATCTGCATATGGAGGATAGTGGAGTAAAAGCATGGAAAAAAAATGAAAAGAATGTGGATTCCCTGATGCAATGCTGAAACAACTTAGGAACACCTAGCTCCAGGCTTAAATATGTAAGATAATTGAATGCTTTGTTGTTTAAACCCCCATGCTTACAAATTATTAATTTATCCAAGGTGTAAATGTCTGATAGCAAAGCTGATAATAAAATTTCACGATTATCCAATTGGGTCACTTCTGCTACCTCATCTAATATGCAAATTCCTCTGACAACTTGAGCAACGGCAGAATAAACCCATGACTAAATTTCCATTGCGTTAGATCATCCCACCCCTGGGAAGTACACGTTTTTGCCACTTTTCTCATGGTTTACCAGAGGCATGGTAGACACCAATAAAAAGTCACGAAGAGAGTGTAGGTATGAAGCAGCATCATAAGGTTGCTAGCTTTCAAATTAAGATGATTTATTCTTTTAAGTTTTACTTCATTTTAATTATTTATTTATTCAAATCACTTTCCCGTGGGGAAGGACGGATCAAAGTCCATTGCTGGATTAAGGAAGAAAGAGATGAATAAAATGGTTAAAATCGTTCAGGGGGGTAGTAAAATACCTAACTCATAGGGGGTTATGAGGATTAAATGAATTAGTACATGTGAAGCACTTAGTACAGTGCCAGGCACATGGCAATGGTATGTAAGCATTGTTCTGTAAGTATTAACAATTAATGTGCAGTTCATGAGCATATCATGTTCCTGATTGTTTAAGCACTTAAGGGATGGCGGAGACATTTCCACCTGGTAATCTACAATACCCCAGAATGGTGATTTCCAAATCTGTCCCTGCATCAGAATCAACACAGCCAAGGTGCTACCCAGCCCTACTGAATCAGAACTCTGAGGTTAAGTCTCCAAAGTATATGCATTTTGTAGACTGTTCCCCACATGATCCTGATGAAGCCAGCCTTATACTATATTTGGAAATGAATGACAGTCCAAAGGCAATGGCTAATTTTTGCTTATTGAGTCTTAGCTGTAGTGGCAGCAGGCTGGGTATCATGGAATAGACTATAGGGATCATTTTAATCTAGCCCCTTGTTTTGTAGGTGGGGAGGCTGAAGGATGGAGAGGGTGCATGACTTACCAGAGATGCACAGTTAGTAGTGGCAGAGATGGGGTTAAATCTCTTACCCCCAACCTTTTTTTTTGAACTTCTTTTCCATCCTTTTATCCCCTACTAAGCTGTATGCTCATAAACGGCAAAATGGTCTCCTCTTTGTATTTCTTCTGCTATCGTCAGATCCAGAACAGAGCAAGACTGTAATATATGTTTGATGATGAACAAACTGTACTGAAACCATCTTCTGTCTGTCTGACTCATCCACCCAGAAGAGCTCAGTTAGTGGCAAGTGGGGAGTTATGTCTTCTGTACCAAAAGGGGCTCTGATGGGGGTTCAGGCAGGTGGGGAAAGGGGAAGGTTGGGTCTTCTGTGATTTGCAGACGGTTTCCTCAGGGCTGTGGGAATTCCTGTCAATGGAAACTCTTCCTTTAGACCGACCTCCCAGTAGCAGTACTCCTGCCTAGTACCTCATCTTGGCCAAGATGCTTTTGGTTTAAGGTTACAGAAACCAACTTGAGCTTACTTCAGCAGGAAGAGGGATTTATGGAAAAGAGACTGGCATATAGCATGGAGCATATCTCAAGGGCCTCAAGGTGGACCAAGTCCAGGAATTGGAAAACCATTAGGGACTCAGGCGACCTGTTCTTTTCTCACATCTCTACTCTTCTTTCCCGGCTTCTTCAGCTGCAGAGTCCAAGATGATGATGTCATAATTCCTAAGACTTCCTGTTCTCTCCTAATTCCTTAATTCTAGGCATAAGCGTAGCTTGTCTTTAGCTGCCCCTAGGCCACAATCTCAGATTTTTTGGAAAGGGAATCTATTTGGCCCAAGTAGGGCCAAGGGTTCATCTGTGGTTGAATTAACTATGGTTAGGGAGCTTCTGGTCATATAATACCAATGTGAGTGTCAGGGCAGCTGTGATCAAAGTGTAGTTCTTGTAGATTGTGTGTGTGTGTGTGTGTGTGTGTGTGTGTGTGGTGTAAGTTGGTAGATGCTCTAAACAGTATCTACAAGGGGTATGTTTGTCAACTTTACTAGGAAAACAAATAACCCCCAAATCTCAATGACTTATGACAATCAACATTTATATCTCCTTTACATGTTGCAGTTCTGAGGGTCTGTGCCAGGACTCAGGTGGAAGTTACAACCCTAATTTAGTCAATGCCTTTCTCATCACAAAGAGAAGAGAACAGTATGCAGAGCCAAACTGTGTACTTGCTCTAAAAGCTTCTCCTTGAATGTGACTGGGCTTGTGTCTGCTCACAGTTCATTGGCAAAAAAGTCCCACGGCCAAGCCTGACGATGGGGCAGGAAGTGCTCACCACCTCCAGAAAGACTCTGCGAGTCACTTGCCATAGGTCAGACAGCGGGCCCTTTAACAGGGAAGAATACAAGTAAATGTGAACAGTAATCCAGTCTGCCACGGCAGGGTTTGATAATGACAACAATTATTGACCTTTAACAAGTGCTTAAAATGTGCTAGGCATTGGCCTACGAGCTTTATTTGCAAATTATCTCATTTAATTATCCCAATAATCTTATGAGATAACCACTATTATCCTCATTTTACAGACTGGAAAATTGAAGCTTAGAGGGGTTAAACAACTTGCCCTCTGTTACACAGCCCATAAGAGGGATTGCAGGATTCAAACCGAGGTGCTCTAGGGAATGCCACCTGTATCAGTTTCCTGCAGCTGCTGTAACAAATTCCCACAAGCTTAGTGCCTTAAAAGAACACAAATCTATTATTTTACAGTTCTGTGGGTCAGAAGCCTATCCAGGCCTCACAGGGCTGAAACCAAGGTGTCAGGAAGGGATGTGTTCCTCTCTGGAGGTTTTAGGGAGAATGTGTTTCTTCTCCTTTTCTAGCTTCTAGAGACTGCCCCTTCCTCCATCTTCAAAGTCAGAGATGGTGGGTTGAGTTCTTCTCACATGTATCACTCCAACCCGGCTTTGGTTGCCATCTTTTCTTCTTTGACGCTTTCTCCTACCTCCTTCCTCCACTTTTAAGGAGCCCTGATTACATTGGGTCCACCCAGATAGTCCAGAATAATCTCTCCATCTCTAAGTCCTTAATCACATCTGCAAAGTTCCTTTTGCCTTGTAAGGTAACATATTTATAGGTCCCAGGATCAGGGTGTGGACATCTCTGGGGGCCCATTATTTTGCCTACCATGCCACCCTTTTTTGGTGATACATGTGACCTCCAAGAAACTCCTGAAAAAAGGGCAAAGATAACCATCCCTCCCACTCTCATTTATCCTGGTTTTTCCATAAATCAAGAGCAATGATGCTTATGGAAAAATTAGGAAGGAGAGAAAATAATTCAGGGAATAAATTTAGACTCAAAGTTGATCATCTATTTGTTAGTTGCAAAAGAGAGAGTCTATTGCCAGCTCAGGGTGGAAAAACTAAAGAATTTCGTTACTTGTGTTCCTGGCATGATGCCATAATTAATATATGGTAACAATATTACTAAGAGCAAAAACATACAATTATGCCCTTAAAAATGTCAACATGAAAAGTAAACTTAATAAAAGATAGGCACAGGAACATACATAACAGAGATTATCTTTAATAATGAAATTATTTATGATCAAACATTTTTACTTAATTTCAGTTCAATTCTAAAATAGTCACAGTAATGTCATGATTAAATATTAATGTTAGCAGAAACAACCTAATTGGAAGGTTATTAAAGCTTAAAATTAAGTTTCTTTTTCTTTTCCTAACCAAAAAGTTCTGCCTAGAAGGGCATCAGGGGAATTCCAGTACATGTGTTTTATTAACATCGATTTGCGGAGCTGAGAGAGGGGCTACGTCAGAAGAGGTTAATTCTGAATTTCTAGGCAATACTTAATAAGACACTTTCTGTCTCTCCTTTGAGGAAGCAGAGGAGTGGTTGCGACTCCTGCCTTTCTTGGTGCAAAGCCGGCTGATTGCTTGGGGGTATAACAAGTTATCCCTTGCTGCCTAGCAAACCACCCCAAAACTCAAAGGAACAGTTTTATTGTGTACAATTCTGTGGGTGAGCAATGCGGGCTATGCTCTGGTCTCTTGTAGGACCCCTTCTGGTTGCTTGACTGGAGCTGGCTGAATAAAATGGCCTAACTCACATGTCCGGTGGTTGGTTCTGGCTGTCAACCAGGCCACATGTCTCTAGAAGGCTAGCTTGGCCTTTTTTTTTTTTTTTTTTAACACTGTGGCTGAGTTCCAAAAACAGCAAGAGAGAGAGTAAGCCCCAATTTGCAACTTTCATTTAAACCTCTCCCTGTGACATGTTTGCTGAAGTCCCATAGGCCAAAGGAAGTCACATGACCAGGGTGCCAGTCATTGTGGGAAGGAACGATACATGAACACAGACACAAGGAGGCGTGATTCGCTGGGGGCCATATCGTGTGCAACTGCCACATGGGGATTATCTAGCACACATTTAGCATTTTTCAGAGATAAAGGACACAGGAAGGGGAGTATGAATTTTTCACTCCTTCTGTGTCCTAATGGACTGTTTTCATCCCCAAGGGAGCCACACATATTTCAGTCATTCCCTGTAAAAGTTCCTGTTAGCTTCTGAAATGCTTGGGGCAGAGGTGGAGAGCAGCTAGTTTATGATTCGTGAATTTTTTACTTCTTTATCCTAAGCTGAGACGCATGCAATGCCCATTTCGCTTGACATTACCCTACGCTGAACAGCGCCTCTAGAGTCTACGTCATTACTTTGCAGTGTCGGAGCCCAGATTCGAATTAGACTTCTCTAAAGAGTTACGTACCCATTTCTGTGCATCCGTATGCACGCTGACAGAGTTTCTCACTACTTACTCTATTGACTACTGAGAGAGGCTTGTTGAAATCTCCAACCATAACTATGAATTTGTCCATTTCTCTTTTTAGTTCTGTCATTTTTTGCTTCGTATATTTTGAAGTTCTGTTATTGGGCATACACATTTGGATTGGTAGATCTTGATGATTTACCTTTTTATCTTTAGATAATGGATATTGTAATATCTGTAATAATATTAGAAATATAATTAGAGATTCCTGGTAATGTTTCTGATCTGAACTCTACTTAGTCTGATATTAATAAAGTCACTGCAGCTTGCATTTGATTTGTGTTTGTGTGATCCATTTTGTTCTATACTTTTAACCTATGTTCATTTTCTCTAGCTGCTTTTGAGGGTTTTTTTTTTTATCCTTGGCTTTCAGCAATTTGATTATGATATGCTTGGTGCAGTTTTCTTGACGTTCATTCTGTGTCTGGTTCATTGAGCGTCCTGAATCTGTGGGCTTCTAGACCTCTGGATGAATTTTCTGTGTTTGTCAACCATTTCAGTTTTACAGTGATGATTGATAAACAAGTTGTAAACAAGTTTTGAATTTATCAAGACACGAAAGTATAGAATACTCACTGACCAATTCTAGTTGGGTCAGAAACAATCAGTTTGATATAATCCAAGAAGAATTCAATTGATAAAAAATGTTATGCTGGGAGTCATAATACCTGGCTTTTGTTCTTACATCTGCCATGAATGTGCTCTGTTAACTTGGGAAAGTCACTTCTCCTTCAGTGCCTCACTTTTCGTACCTTGAAAATGAGGGGGTTTGGGTCCTTTGAAGCTCCTTCTAAACCTCACATTTCAGTATTCCATAACTTAATGCAACCTTCTTAAAGCATGCTCGAGAAAAAGCAAGACTCTTGTAATGATTTGGGGGAAAAAGGGCCTTCCTGTTCAAAAACATCTGGGAAACTTTGCATACTATTATATTTCTTAAAATCTAAAATGGCATCAAATAAATACATACCATTACTTTATGTTCAACTAAGGAAAACAAAACTGCTACCAACTAAACCAAGAGACAACTCTTTCTTAGCATTGAGAATTGTTATTTTATAGTTCTTGAAAATGTTATAATGTTAATGTAAATATAGATTTTTTCATAATCACTGTGGTGCATGCCTAAAGAAGACAACTCAAGCAAGTTAAATTGCTTAGGTTTCTTTAAACTTCTTCATGTGCGTTTGACTCTTCTGGGTCACTGTTTGACTTTGAGCCCTTGATAATTGTGTTTTTCCACACGGTATCTTCCTTTATGTCATCAAGAGTTTGGGAAACAAAACATTTCTTAAAAACGTTGTCGCTGGGATCTCCTTCCAACCCGCTGACACCCACAGCACACATTTCAGTATGTGCTGAGGCACAGCTGTTTTCTGGCCAACTACAATTGTAAGATGCTTTCCGATTTCAGAAATGTTAAAATGTTAAAAGAGAAAAAAGGGCATTTTGAAATGAAAGAAATATGGCATAATCCCCTCTTGGATATGCATAATGCATGATGCATATTTAAGGCTAGAGATACCCTGATTAACTATGTTTAGCTCAATGTTTCCCAAACCTTAATTGACCCTGGAATCTAGGCCCACCTTTAACATTTTCAGGACACTGACAAGAGTGTAAATAGAGGCCCATGACCATAAGCCTAAATATTTAAAAGTTATAAATTAAGCTAACAAACTGTTATGTAAAATAGGCTATATCCTCCTATCTTGACCAATATATCTTCCTAACGACCTGGACAGCCAGGTTTGAATTTAGGATTCTTGGACTCTTTAGACTTCTGCATTGGAGCTATCCCGTGCCCCCCAGCACGGTCTGTTCTCCCTCCCATACTGGCCTTGTTGTGCGCCACACTGCAAGAAGCCTCTGGTGTAAATGCGTGGACACTCCAGTCACCCATCCATAGCTGAGTTTCTTCCATAGGAGCTTGGGGGCTGTTTACATACACAAAGTGTGGGCTAGAAGGAGGAGTGTGGGTTCTGCATAGACATGTCCCCTTCTTTCCTTTCTCTGCCACCCATCCTTCTCAACTCTTAATCTGAGCTCACCTTTAGTTGATTAATTACATCCAATTTTTGCATAATGCCTTTTCCCACCTCCAAGGGAATTCATATTCTTCTTTCCCTGTAACATCCTTATGAGGAACTGGGGACAGTACCCTTTTTGACGTGTTGAGGAAACAGCAGCACAGAGTAGTAAAATACTAGTCCCTGTCTCTGAGAAAAGTAACCACACTTGATTAAGCTCCTGACTGAGACTTATCACTGATCAAGACTCTGGCCTCTCCCCAAGCATCCTGTGGTCCACCCGGGCAGTGAGGATTGACGCCATTGTTGAGCCTTGAGCCCATTAGCAAACAGAAGAAATCAGTTAGTTCTTACCTGTTAAGAGCATAATTGCATATCTTAACAGATTTTTATGACAAGTCCCTGATGTTAATGTCCATGCAGGGAAATGTGGTATGGTAGTATGATACAGTGGTTACAGTCCAAGGAAGAGCAGGGATCTAAAAATAATACAAGTAGATACACAGAATCTTTGTACTTAATTGCCTCTGTGCCCAAATCTATTGTGCAAAAATCTTGATACAAATTCAAGTTAAATGAAGGGGGATTGTTTTACCATCTGCAACAATATGTCAGCCCTCTGAGATGTGTGATAAAGGGGCTCTACCAAAGGAGTGGAGAGGAGAGTGGGCCAATGCCACTCTGCAAAGCATGGCCCAGTAGAATAGCAGCTGAAGAAGGGGTGTGTGTGAGTGTGTGTGTCTGTGTGCTTTTTCACAGGTGTCAACAGCAAGCATCTATTTATAAGTGCAAATCCCCTCGCTCCTTTCAAGGGGAGCTCTTCTTTTTTTTTAAATTTTTGAGACAGAGTTTCACTTTGTCACCTGGGCTAGAGTGCAGTGGTGTCATCGTAGCTTACTGCAGCCTCAAACTCCTGGGCTCAAGTAATCCTTCTGCCTCAGCCTCCTGGGTAGCTGGGAGAGGTCCATGCCACCATGCAAGGCTAATTTTTTCTATTGTTTTGTAAAGATGCCGTCTTGCTCTTGCTCAGGCTGGTTTCAAACCCCTGGCCTGAAGCAATCCTCCTGTCTCAGCCTCCCAAAGTGCTAGGATTACAGGCATGAGCCACCAGCCCTGGCCATGGGAAGCTCTTAATTTTATCAAATTCCTTCCTCTTTTTTAGAACTCTACGTTCAGATTTATCTTCCAGATGAGAAACACAAGTTGGTCTTCGGAAGCCACCTTGCAACTCTCTGTCTCTGTGGAGTTTGACCATGAGGGTGAATTCTCAGGCTAAACTCCCTGCTGTATTCATCTGGATTGACACTTGGAAGGTCCTTCCATTTATCCAAAGATGTGAAAAGCAAGATCCCCCTTTCAGGGGCTTTATGTACTTCAACCATAGCGCTGTACTCCGGTGGCTCCTCTCAGTCCCGTTGCAACAGGAGCCTGAGGAATGCTAATTTCTTTTCTGCACGGTACTTAAAATTCTAACTCTGAGCCAGTCCGCATCACAGCTGGACTGGTTATTAGAGTGGTGTTAGTAACATCTCAGGTTTCATCATATCTCTGTGAACTGTGGTGTATTAATTAGGGTCTCTAACACTGTTGTTAGTGAGAATTCTAAAGCATAATTAGTATTAATAGCTGCTTTAATTGACAAGAGCACTTTTGTTCCTTCTCTAAAATGCCTCGTCCCTTCCACTGACAGCCACAACACATGTATGTGTAATAAGGGGGCGGAGGACTAGTGGACGCAGAATGGCAGGTTACAGGTCTAGCTTTCAAATTACGACCTGGAGTTAACACTGCCTTTAGCCCCAGTCCCTAATCTAGTATTATTGTTTGCATGACTATAACCCTCTCCAAGATCACACAGATGCTCTCTATGACTGATATTTACTTTAAATATCTGTCAAATATCAAAGAGCTAGAAGAGAGGTGAGGATGCAGTTTGTGCTTATGAAGAGGTGGGTGACGAAGTCCAGAGATATTATTTATCATTTGATTTCTGCACTTTGTTTTATGACTATGAATAAGAATACCGCTGCCAGAGAAAACACTACTCATGGGCAAAAAGTCAGCAGTAAGCACAGACTTGAGGCTGTCGGAACCCCTGGTTTTTCGTTTTTCACTTTCAGAAGTAGTGGTCATTTTCCTCTATGCCCCAGCTGTATTCAAAGGCTCGATGAAATGGTTTCCTAACGTGTTTTTGTTGAGCTCATGTCTTTTTGTGTGCGGGTAAAGAGAAAGTGAAGAGGGAGAAACGAGAGAGTAAATCACCACCCTTGCAAAATGTGACTTTTTTGGAAATCTTGAATATGGAAAAGCATCTCCAGTTTTTTCCTTAAACATCGCTGATGCTCAGTTTCTAGCTTCTCTTCTCTCCTTGTGTTTCATAGTAGCAGCCCCTGATCAGAATTTTTTCTTATGCTTGTGGGGCAAAAGAAACCCCTTTTCTTCTTCTGGTCCCTGCAGGGTGACACATAGTTAGGTAGAAAGTTAATTGGGTTCAAAATTACATACCATGTCCCGCCTGAATATAACATCAGTTCTTGAAAGGAAGGAAGATAGAGAAATTTGGGGGCAATATATGAGAACTAAAGTCAAGAATGGAGACTGTAAGATAAGAATTCTGGAAAGTTCTATTGCCCACAAACAGGGATGGAGGATAAAAACACACCAGCAAGGAACAACATTTCATCTTGGGCAGTAATGCTTTTCCACTCCTCTGAACAACCTACCAGCCCAAGGGCTTTTTACTGCTCTAGCAGTGAGTTCACAAGATCTGATCAAATAGACTGCTTTGTGATTTTTAAGACAACTGGGGAAGTTAGTAAAGGAAGTGCAAGTCACATCTTAAATGAATATAGCAGTCCGTAGCAATCCTTACCAAATTTCGTCAGCACTCTGCCTTCCAGGCACGTGGTAGGATTGCGCTTCCTGTGTCCCTAGTGGTTGGATGGGGCCACGTGACAGTTCAGCTTGAGGAGTTGTAAGTGAAAGTAATATTTGTCTTTTCCAGGCTAGAACATTTCCATTCCTGGTGCAAGCGCATCCAGAGCTTCTTTTCCCCTTGGCACAGTGACCGGCAAGATCTGGGGTGGTGGCTGATCCATCCGTCTGCGTCTCTGAGTGACTTCAATGCACTGATCTCCTCTACTGATCCCGGATGGATGTGTAATGTATTATGGCATCTGTGGCTTTACGTCTCTGAGCTTTCGGAATTATTGTTAACCAGAGCATATTCTGGCCTATTCTGATGGTTATAGTCAGTTTGAGACCGAGTTTGATGTACAGACCAGAGAGATTGTTCTGGTTACAGATGCATTTGAGGCTTTGTGGGAAACAAGTTCATTCTAGGGTGAATAAATCTAGACGCAATCGAATCTAGTGGTAAAATCAGTTCATTTGGCCAATGTGACCCCAAAGACCAATCTGTTGAGGGAGGGACAAATGCCTGTGGCTTTTAGCCCATGATGTAACTGCCTCTGTTTAGGTGGAAGTTAGTGGTTCCAACTCATGTCTCTTTAGGGTATGTGGGGTGCATATAGCCCTGATCTGGGATTTGTTCTCTTTCATGATCTTTTTGGTGATGGGAAAAATGTTTATTTCCCTCTTAAAAAGTCCTGTTATTTGGGCCTAAGAGCTGACCTTTTGGCAAAATGTTGCCAAGACGATTCTTCCCTGCGAAAACAAAACAAACCCACTGTAAGTTGGAGAGGACCCCAGAGACCCTCCCAGCCACTAACTATGGTTCTGTGAAGTTTCCTCACGTTTTCTCACTGGCTGCCAAAGTGGGGATGGCTTTCTCCGGACTTGGAAAAAATGTTACAAAGGAGTTAGGCTTACCATTGGGGTTAAACTTAAAGGTGTAAGGGAAAAACTTGGTCTAATCATAATTTTCCTTAAAAATATTTTACAATCCTTAGGAAATACAGAAAATATTGTTTGAGATATGCAGTATCAGACCATAGTAAGTCCAGTACTGCCATACTCTCCTCTAATGTTGGAATCATAGCCTCTTGAGTTGAATAGATCTTGAATTTCTTGACAAGGAGTAGTTGGCTTATATGTAAAGACCATGTTATATCAAAAATTCTTTTTTTCCCCTTGAGCAAATTCAATTGAATTTGTGGAAGCTGCATGTTTGTTGGTGGGGATCCCACCACCCTGCCCACTCCATGTGGCCAACCCTAGCATAAGTGAAGCTCAGTTTAGCCCCCAATGTGGACTGACTAGCACAAGGAATTTTGAAATTCATGGCATTCTTCAGTACATTTCTGTTCATCTTAGGGACCCCTTGAGGTCACCAGAGTCACAACCCTAAAGGACTGTTCTGGTGGCAGATTTTCAAAAATTAGCTTGGAGCTCAACTACTTGTTAAGTGAAAGTGATTAAAAAGGATTTCAAGTACGCAGTCCATGACTGCTGCAAGTGGCAGATGGTGTGAGCTTGTACATTATGTCAAGGAATCCATGTACATTTTTGCAACCATTTACAGCTCTTGGTACATATTAATACTCCCAAATGCTGTCATCACAGGAGCCTGGCCAGCTGACCCTTGTCAAATGTGCCATTTCTTTTTCGTTTCCAAAAGGCAACTTCAGTTGCATTTTTTTTTATCATCTCTTAGGAAACTCTTGTTCAGAGGTTTTGTTATGAATTCAAGGCATTCAAAATTACTCTTTAAGAATCTCTTATTTTATCCATGTTCTCATTTGTCTGGGATAGATGTTTGGGCTGGGAGATGTTTATCCCCTGGTTGTTCTGTATGTTGTGGGGCGATGTTTCCCTCCATGTGGCAGTACTTTGGGGAAGACAGAAGCAATGTAGGTTCACAAATTTCAGTTCATTGGCCCTGTCACAACTGTGGCAGTGGGAAGTGCAAACCTTGGTAGGCCAGGTGGTCCAAATCAAACTCCCTAATCCTTAGGCCTCCATTTGCAAAAGGCCTGGGAATAATGTAAAAATGTTCCAGCCTGAGTCTGACATCGAGCTCATTTCTTACTTCCTACAGAGCTGCACTTACTCATCTGCTGAACACACTATTTTCACTCTTCCCCCGGCTCCTCACGTCTATTACAGGGAGAATTTGGTCTCAGGGTCCTGCTGTAATTCAGTGTAAAAGAGAAAAAGTTTCAAGAACTGATAGACACTAGAAGGAAAGCCACCAGCTCGCTGGATTAAAGCTTCATCCCAGATCTTTCAAGCTCAGTGATGGAGGGGAAGGCTCTTTCATACCTCAACCAACTCTTGTCTCTAAGATTCACCATGCTTTCCTTTTCTTTCTTTTTCTTTATTATTTTTTTTCTTTTAGTAGAGATGGGGTCTTGCTCTTGCTCAGGCTAGTCTCGAACTCCTGACCTCAAGCCATCCTCCTGCCTTGGCCTCCCAGAGTGCTAGGATTTCAGGCAGGAGCCACCACACCCGGCCCAGCTACACTTTTCAAGTCAGTCACGAATTATGGCCACCCCAGCCTCAGTGAGCAAAATTCTCCTCTCTTAATGCTCTGCTACTCATACTTTTCATACTTATATTTTAATACATGAATTCCTGACAGTACAAGGAGGCCAGGTGGGAACATTTAAATAGGATGACCTTACTAAAGGCTCAGGGATAACAATAGGGAAACAGACAAACAGTGGGCCACTTGAGGAGAGGGCTTATAGGGGTTATCACAGTCATTTTTAGTCAACTCATATTTATTGAGCAGCTAGTATGTTCCAGGCACCATATTATATGCCATGGATAGAGCAGAAGATGATGGATATATGGTCCCTACCCTCGCGGGGCTTTTAGTGTAGAGGGAAGTTGTTCAATCTATGAAAGCAAAGATGCGGAGTGCCCAATTTAGCGCTGGGGAGTGGGGGAGGGAAATCACTCTGGAAGAAGTAGAAATTGTCTAGGTTTTGTTGCAGATGGTGTGTGTGCATAAGGGCATTGGGCTAGAATGGGGTGGAGGAGAGAGTGCTCTAGGCAGAGGGAATAGCGTTTACAAAGGTCCGGATGTGAGCACATGACCCATTTGGACACATTTCTGTGCAAGGTAGTTCAAGCATAGAATGAGAGGTAGATTATGGGGAAAGACAGAAGTAGCTGGGTCCCCATGAGTTGCCTTCCTGCCTGGTTTCTGGCCCTCCACCATAGTGTTTTCCCGTGCCCTTCTGGAAGCACCTTTGGTAAGTCTAAATCCCCTAGCATGTAGGTGAAAGAGGGCCATGCTCAAAGCAACAGGAGTGTGCCCTGTGTGGGAAAGGCCTGCCTTCCGGATCTGATTTTCTGTTTAAGGAGCCACTTCTCCTCCAGGTGACTGACACTAAATTTGGCCACCATCCTCAGAGTACATCATCCCAACTCCAGTCCAGTGAACAAGAAGACTTTAAACCAAAGCCGAGCACTTGTGCAGGGAGGACTCAGTAAGCACTATTGTTTGATGACAGTCACTGAGCAGGAAGGTCCTGTGACTTTGAATCCTCAGTTTCGTGGTTTCTAGCATGCCTGGTGGCCAGACTGATGTTGTCCCACATGCAAGGAAAAATACGGCTTGGGGCCACATTGGGCTGCCCTTACATGTGGCGAACAACACAAATATTGGGGAGCTACACTAATGGGTGACTGCTCTGTGTCTGAAACATGGGAACATGACAGAAGAGAATCCTAAGGGGTGAAGGTGTCTCCTCCACCCAAAGGAAAGGAATGTTCTCATAGTTTATCCTCCTGGGAAATAGCTAATCCTGGTGTAGGAGGTTGAATAATGGCCACCCAAAGATATCAAGTTCAAGTCACTGGAATTTGTAAATGTGGCATGATTTGGAAAAAGAGTCTTTGCAGATGTGACCATGTTAGGGATTTGAGATAAGGAAATTACTTTGCATTATCCAGGTGGGCCCTAAATGCCACCACACTGTCTTTATAAGAGAGAGATGCAGAAGAGGAGGTGATGTGAGCGAGGAGGCAGAGGTTGGAGGAATCTAGCACAGCTGAGGAATTCCTGGAGACGCCAGAAGCTGGAGAGACAAGGAACAGAGACTCCCCTGGACCCTCTGGGAGGAACCTGGCTCTGCCGACACCTTGATTTCAGACTTCTGTCCTCCAGACAGTGAGAGAATCAATTTCTGTTGCTATAAGATATTAAGAGAGAGACATTGTTATCAGATATTAAGTGTGAGAATTTGTTATGGCAGCCACAAGAAACTAAAACACTGGGGCAGAAAATGAGGAAGACCAGAGAATAAAGGAAGATGTATATGCCTGTATGTATGTGTATTAATATACATGTATATATGTATGCATGTATGTGCACAAGAGCTTGTTTATATGCATGTAGATGTGTGCATGTATGTATGTGTGCATTTTTATTAATGGTAGTAGAATTGGGAGTGGGGCAGGTGCTGGACCAACTCTTTGGACATGAAGAGAGCCTATTCCTTCCACAAAGCTAGTGGGGACACCTGGCTCTTGTCTTGGCACAATGTGAATGGCTGATGCTGGCTTTTTTCCTGACCCAGATATCTGACAGCCCCATGCGTCTTGGGGGGAATGGCTACCTGTGTGTGAATTGCACGGGAAGTTTTGCTGCAGGGCTTCCTTGCGTGTGACGGCCTTTCTCATACTTGAGGAGCCACTGGGGCCAGAGCCTAGCAGCAGCCACGGTTGCCCTAGCCCTGATTGGAGTACACGCAGGACACGTGAGATGCTAGGCAGTCCCCAGGCATTTCTTTGGACTTCTTGAGCTCTTCAGATTCTAGCTGTGGGGCCACTTTGGCTGTGGGAAGTGCTCCTGTGTGACCAAGAGCAGAACATGAAGCTTTCACACCTGCAGGGCTACACTTGAATCTGGAAAGTGAAAGGTGGCAGCAGGTAACATCTAGGAGGCTCATCACAGGTCAGGTAAGCCACCTTCGGGGTCCCTCATGATATTTGAGGAGAAACCTCTAGGAAAAACTGGACTTCTGATAACCTAGGCATATGAGGACTGGGAGTTACTATAATTTGAATATTTAAAAAAATATAATTTGGCAGGTACCAGGTCCTTGTACCTTTCTCTCTAGCCTTCTAGCACATTTAGAACTCACTCCCATGTCTTCTCTCCTCAGGGTCATTTCATTTTAACAGTAGGAGTCTACAGTCTCTGGAAGGGTCTATATACCTATATAGCAAATTAGTTGTGGATAAAACTGGTCACCAGACATTGTGAAATGTACCAATGGCTGACTCTTTTGTGACTGTCCTTTGGGACCATGGCGACAAGATGACACAGGGTGGATGGAAGTCATATTTTTCTCTGATGAAAAGGAATGTTTCTACTGCCCATCATGCAGGGACGTGATTGATCATGGGGCAGAAAGTGAGGATGCTTTGCACACCATGCTGGCAAGGAGGGATGTGAAGTTATACTGCTCATCATGGCCAGTACTATTCTAATCGTGTTACCTGGACCAGGGTCCCATGGGAAATGGATCAAGACAGTCAAATTTAGATGGGGAGCGAGGAGGTAAAAGTCAGCTGGTACATTGTGAGAGGGTGGAACCCTCAGAAGTGGAGGCGAATCTTGACTCCTGAGGGGAACGCAAGATGGGACAAGACACGGAAGGGTGACAAATGGAACCATCTTCTCTGTTTTGCCGGAGGCCGCCCCCAGCCACTAGCAGATCAGCACTTGAGCGTCTGTTCAGGATATACCTGTTAGATTATTTGCTCCATAACTCACGCCTTCACCAGTCATTTGCAATGACAAGGGAACCTGGCAGCAGCGTCTTATCTGGTTTCACTTGGGAACGGAATGAGGCACAAAGCAAGTGGGCCCATTGGAAAAGCAGGTCACCTTTCTTCCTCTGAGCTTTAGGGAGTCTGCACCCCACTCCTGAGTGCTTGCGGCCTGCATTACTCAGAGGTGAGTAAGGTGGCTGCCCATGCATTAAGCTTTCAGCCTTACTGAAAAGCCCTGCTCTAAGCAAAAATACTTCTCTTTATCTCCAGCTGCCTAGAATTCCCACATTATTTCTGTGGGTCAGGCATTACGTTTCCAAGTGTCCCGTATCAAAATGCAAATATGCACAAACAGGTAGAACGCTAAGGTGCTGTCAGCGACTAACGCTGTGCTGGGAACTAGTTTAACCCTCAGTTTCCCCAAATGCACCATGCACACCCTTTCTGGTACAGGAGATGATTTTGGTGGTACCTGCACTCTTGAATCCAGTATTCTCTTTTGTTTTATATTTTTATTTGTTTAATCACTTTCTTTTTATTTGAGGCAAGTGGGCCTATTTATGTATGTTAGGGATATGAAATTTCTTTTAAATAGACTTCGTTTAATTTTTAACAAGGCAACTTGAAGAAAAATACTAAGTATATTATAAGTATACATGGATGTGAAAAATACCCTGAATGGCTCATATGGGAAACACGGTTTTAGCGATGTATCTTATGTCTGGATGGATGGAAAGGCCTTGTAATGGGGGTGGATGAGGCAGAGGGAAGTTCTGAGCTCTTGGCATTGGCTACAACAGGTACAGGAGGAACAGGAAAGGGGTGTGCAGGGGAAGGGGACTAATGCATCATGGGAACCAGGTGGGCCAGGGGGTGAGGACCCAGTCCTTGTTCTGGCTCTGCCGTGACTAGGTACTGAGGTCCTAGGTGCCCTTTGCTTCACCCCCCGTTCCACAGTGGAGAGCCCAGAGCACTGGGCAGGGCAGGGCAGTGTTTGCACATAGACTTCCTCCCTAGGAATCTAAAATTAAGCATCAACAGACCATCGTTCTGCATGTCCTCCTGGAAGGGTAACCTGGCAATGCCAGATGACACTGGAGGTTAACGCTGTGGTTAAACATCAGGAAGTGCACAGGCCTCTGACACCAGGGCTGGAAAATTCCCCAAAGGCTCTGAGATGTGACCAAAGTTATGTATAAGGTGCCTTGGCCTCGGCCATGGCCTGGGAGGACACATGAGCTGGCCGTGCCAATCTTGGAGATTAGGGACTCTGGGTTTTTCAGAATTCGATTCCCTCAGGGACCAGCTGGTGGCTTTAAAGGACAGTTGTCGAGCAGTTTCTCACGGGCTGGGTGGTCAGCTCCATGAGGGTAGACAGCGGCTCATCTTGTTGCCACAGTCTGCCCAAACCTACTGACATGTGGTTGGATCCCAGGAACCATTTTCTGAATGAACGAACAAAGGAAGGAATGTTCGTTGAACTAAGCCCTAGGCGAGATGATCTTGAGAAGTTATTTCACTTCTCTGAGTATCAATGTTTTCATTCCTAAAGTAAAACCATGCTGTCAGCTAAATCATACCATCAGTTCAGTTTGCGTTATAAGGCTTTCGTGAGATCAAATACGCAGTATTGATAATGACAGCTTATTTGAATGCTTACCCTGTGCCAGGCATTGCACAAAAAACTTTCATGCCTTAATCTGTCCAAGAGCCCTATAAGGGGGGGCACCCTCTTCAGGACAACCACATCATTTGCAGGACCCAGTGCAAAATGAAAATGCAAAGGTCCTTGTTGAAAAATTATGTCAAGGTGGCGACAGCAGGGCACTAAACCAAGCGCAAAGCCCTTCTAAGCGTAGAGTCCTCTGCAACTGCAGAGGTCAAACGTCCATGACACTGGCCCTGATTATTGTCCCTCATTTGCAGATGATTTAACTGAAGTGTAAGGAAGTTCACCCTCCTATACGCTCACTGGCTACCAAGAGGCACAGGCAGGATCCTCATGCTGGCAGTTTGAATCGAGGGCCCGTGTTCACTGCCATTAGACTGTAACACCTTTCTAGGGAGACGATGCATGCAGAGAAAAGTGCTGCATACACGTGGAGTGTTAATGTGCTTTTTCACCAAGGAGGCGGGGGTAGTCCTATGAGTGAAGACCAAAAAAGAAGCCACAGCAACGAAGAAATTTCTGAAAACCGCTTCCCCCCAGCAGCGTTAGCTGTCACCAGCAGGCTGGGCCTGGAGCGATGCCTCATTCTCACACAAGGCATTCTCCTTTCCACTGTCTTCCACCCTCATTTAGGGATCATAAACCTTGCGACAAGTACTGATTGGTTTGAGGCCATCAACATGAGTTTACAAAGGGGGAGGTCATGCTTGATCAGCATGATTAATATCGCCTGTGAAGTGTCTCCAAGCCACGTGCAGCAAGGAAGACGCTAGAATGCGCCTGGCCCCTGCAGAGGCTCCTGGTACGGGAGGCAGGTAAAGCAGCAGAGATGCAACTGGGAGCTGACAGTGAAGTATGGACCCGGAGGGCAAACCAGTTTGTCAAAGGCTCCTGTGAGGCTAGAGACAGAAGCCCTGATGTGCCCCCTCCCAGAGAACTCTTCAGGGTCTCCCACCTGCCAGCTCCCTGGGAGACTGAGCCTTGCCCTGGGGCTGTCCCCGAAGGCCTGGCTTCTGTGCGGACACCCCAACCCCTCACTTTGACCCCTGGCTTGGGAAAGACGGACACTGTCTTTAGGAAAATCAAATCCCAAGTGCAGCTACAGCAAATTTTAGAACTTAACCCTTACAAGATGTGCATCGAGACCTCTTTTTAATTCTCCCGACAACAAACAACTCCATTAACCTAAATTAAGGCCATAGAGGTTTAATATAATAACCGAACAGAGCTGACCCTACAGGCAAGCAGTGCACTGTAGCATCCGGTCACTGCTAGGGATTTGATAGTTACCTTGAAGGCAGAGGAGGTGGAATTGACAGACATCTGCATCTAGACCAGGAAGCAGTAAACTTTTCTGGTTAAGGGCCAGATAAATAAATATTTTAGGATTCGTGGGCATATGGCCTCTGTTGCAACCACTCAGCTCTGCTGTTGCGGTGTGAAAGCAGCGTGGACAAAACATAAATGAATGAGGGTGTCTGTATCCCGGTAAATCTATTTATAAAAATAGGCAGCTGGTTGGATTTGGCCCATGAGCCATAGTTTGTTGACCTTGAATAGACTCTCCTTTTGTAGGTCTTGAACTTGAACGTGCCCGGGGATTACTGTGGACCCGTTTTTAGAGACAACAGTGACTTAAAGGGATTTCCAAAGATGATTTTGATTATACGTAATTTTGCAAACCTTGGCCTAACATTTCTTCTGTGTGATTTTTTTTTTCCAAATGTCTGAGAGTATCAAATTTGTAGAAAGGCAAATTGGGTCCCAGAGAGGTTGGGTAATTTGGGCGTGGTATCATTCCGTTGTTTAGAATTGCCTCTCACAACCATCTAGAATGGACTGATCTAGAAATAACTTATCTTTCAGGACAGCACTTGTGCTTCAGCTGCATGCTGCTCAGTCACGTACTCGATAGAGGGTTTTCTGGTGATTACGATATGATCAGGAGGAAGGAGCAAGAAGGGCCTCCACTGGCTGGGGCTGGCAGGCACGAAAGGCAGTCTCAGCGCCTACTCCCCAATTAGTTCCTCTCCTCTCTCCAGCTCCCTTCTTCCCCACCTCCCTGCAATACAAATCCTTTGAAATATAATAATGCTTTCAGCTGACCTGGGCATTTTCATTAGATGTCAGGATAATATTTGGCCCACGTCACAGGACTCACATTTCTTGACAAAGTATGATGTCACTTACAAGTTCATGTTCTTGACATTGTTTCAAAAGTCCTGTTAGAAAAGCCAAGTATGTTTTTATGGCTCTCACTGCAGGGAAGCAGCCATGGTAATGCATGGCCATATCAATTAGAAGTGGATTAATTAAGCAATAAGACAGGAGCAGCGGTGCATTGCAGAGAGGTTATTGCATGGCTCATAGAGTGCTGCTGAGGCATCCAGCCAAGCGCTAGTGACTTCCACTGGCCAAGGCATTTCAGCCATCCAAGACGTGTAATGCTCTCGAAATGGGATCCCTCTGCCATCCATTTCCACTGTGAGAAATAAAAAGACCCTCTTATTCACTAGGTGTTATTAGGCATGGGCAAATTGACAGCCATTTCATTATTTCATAATTATGATTAATGGCCTTCCCAAGGAAGTCATCGTCCGCTATCCCAAAGCCAACTGGTCCCTTTTGGGACTGTGTCACCAAGTCATAGTTAATGTTCCTAGAAGTGTGGAGCACAGAGACTTTCACAAACCCTGGGGAAGGAGGGTAGGTCCTAATTGCCTTTGGAGACTGTTTGCACAGGAAGCGGGCCTCTTCTTGGGGAAAGTAATCTCTAGAGAAGCCAAAGGGGTGGGGGGTGATGCATGAACTTGGCGATGGGAGTGGCAGTGGCAAGAGGAGACAGGGTAACTGCCAATAGTACTTGAACCACACTTTGCTGCCTACTAAGCACATTCACATGGGTTTTTCATCTGAGCTCCTTAATAATCCTTACAAGTGAATGTGGTTCTATGACTGCAGATGATAAAACAGATTTGGAAAGTTTGGGCAACTGGCTTGAGGTCACAGAGCTATTAAGTGGCCAAGCTGTCATGCCGGCCCAGGACTGTAGACTTGTGCCCATCTTGTTCTGGGCAGAACCTGGACCAGGTGATACCCATGGATGCTGGGCAAATTCATCCATTTGATTAACAGGAAATCACTCGATACTTTTTTGTATTAGGCATTCTGGAAGCACAAACATGTATAATCAGTTTACAGATACTGTTTTGGACTGAGTTGTGCCCCCCCAAAATTCATAAGTCCTGTTCCAGGTCCTTTAAACAGGTGATTAAAGTAAAATGAGGTCATGTTGGTGGAACCGAATCCAATATGACTGGTGTCCTTATAGGAAGAGGAGAGTAGGACACAGACACCACAGGAGCAAGAACATGTGAAGACACAGGGAGAAAGAAGACTGTCACCTACAATCCAAGGGGAGGAGCCTCAGAAGGCACCAACCCTGCTGACACCTTAATCTTGGACTTGCGGCCTTCAGAACTGCGAGAAAATAAATTTCTGTGGTTTGAGCCACCCAGTCTGTGGGACTTTGTTACCGCAGCTCTGGCACCCTAATATAGATAGAAAGGCAGTATAACCTGACATGAAATGTGGTCTGAGCTAGACAAAGGAGCAGATAAAACTAATAAAATAAAATAAAAAACCAATGTTTGGGTGGGCATTCTGGCAATATGTACCTAATTTTAAATGTTCATACACCTTGACCCAGATATTCCACATTTAGAAATTTATCCTATATAATAGGATAAGTTTGTGTAGGATACATTTAAAATTTTGAGTTCAGGATCACAGAAAATTGGAAAACTGTCTAAATTTTGTCTTATGAAATATCTTAATTTATCTCTTCCAAAGTATGGTACACTAATGCCATGGAATATAGTGAGTTGTTGGAAAAGGGCGTGGTGGATCCAATAGTATGGACAGGAAGGATGTCTACAACACATGAAGCAAAAACTGAGCCCAAACCCTCCAGCCCACCTTGAGCTTGCATCACCTGTTTGCCTTTCAGTCCTCTGAATCTACTGCTGCCTTTTGTGTTCTAGCTGCCCGTACTAGGAACGTGGGCAGGACTTAGAAAGAAAGCTTGCATTGCGGGCTCGAAGTAGGGTGAGAGATGGGAGAGCCGAAATGCAGGGTGGCCAGGACTTGTTGTGTGAGACGGAAGACGTGCTGGGTTGAGGGATGATTTAGCACGTGGCAAGAATGAAGTTGCTGCGTGACTTTGATTTAGTAGAGAGAGAAGAGACGGGCTAGCATCACCATGCTAAATCGCAGTTGCTGCCTATGAGCATTCTCCGAATGCTCAGCCCTGTGCCAAGATCTTTATATACCTCCCCCCCCCATTTAATTCTCAGGAAAATCCTATGGGGCAAATAATATTAATGTACTTTTTTTACAGATGAGTAAAGTGAGTCTAAAGTACCTGAAGAATTTGCCTAATCTTGCATGTGCCCAAGCTGGGATTGAATCTGAGGTCTCTGTGAACAACTCCAAAGTTTCTGAACTTATATATTGTTCTTTTATAATCTTTTTCTCCCATGAAGTTTGAATAGTGCACACGTAAAAGGCAGGATTTTGGTGGGGAAAAGGTTGAGCTGTTGGCTACTGTTGAAAGTTGTGTATTTTCCCCTCCTCTTTCTCCCCATCTGCCTCAGGAAACTCTAAATAGCTCCTCTCCCGCCTCCCCTAATGAGCTGGTTTAAAATAGCTTCTCCTGTTTGGCGAAATGGCTCCCGGTCATGGGTCTGGTGGTGGGGAAGTTATCTAATCCGGTTAGAAAGCTGTTTCTCCCTTGCTGTTTTGTCAGGAAGGTGATACCTGAGTCCAAACCTGAGTAATTAAAAACCCTCTTAACACCACTTAAAATTGAGAGCCTCATATGCAGCATGTGGAGTCTTCAGCCCTCTGGGCTTAGAGTAATGATTGTCTTTTAATACCAGTCTCAATGTAGTTTCAACCTCATGAGGAGCAAATAGAATAAAAGCAAGAAAATCTTAAAAAAAAAAAAAAAGCAACAACAGAAACCTACAAAAAATTTATACCCTGTAATTGTTTCACGCAATTGTGTACCCCACCTGTTACTATTTGAACTTAAAAAGCAAATCCCAAACCCCAAATGACACACACCCTTTGGGATAGTAGTTCGGCTTCAAGTCACCATGCATTTTTTTTCTTGTGTAACAAAATCTCACATTTACCAAAATAACTTACAGTTAATTACGTTTCACTGGGAGTTCATATTGACTTTTTATGTCTACATTAGCAAGTTATCATGAATTTTACACACCTGAGAAGTAATATGCCTTTTTAGAGCATTGCAAAGTCTTGAGCTTCCCCAGATGGGCTCCCTTTATCCTGGAAGTGAGGAAGTATGGGCAGGAATTGGGGTCGAGCTGGGGAAATGAGGTTCATCCTTTCTTCTTCAGGGGACTTTCATCTTACTCGGCTACTTTTGACCAAGTGCAGAGCACTCCATGGTGAGAGTAGCTATGAATGATAAATTCTTCCTAAATGGTTTCATTTTCTCCTTTCTTGCTTTTCCTCTTCTTCTTCCCTACCCAAGTCAAAATTTTCGTCATCATCACCATCATCAATAGCAAACCATTTTTTGAGTATTTGCCAATAGCCAAGCACAGTGCTAAATGCTGTATATATATGTGTTTTTACTTACAACATCTCATTTAGTTTTTGCGACACCCTGTAAGGCAGGTATTATTTATATTTTGTAGGTGAGGAAACTGAAGCTGAGAGAGGTCAAGAAACTTGCTCAAGGTCACACAACTAGTAAGTGACAGAACTTTGATGTGCACCTGCGTCTTCAAGCTCTCAGGCGTGCTGTTTTACCACATAGGTATACTCATTCCAAAGGGGCAGCCCAGAGGGAAAGGGTTGGATGCTTATGGAATGAAGTCATGGGTGGTTCCAGCTCTTCTGTTCTGTAACCTCACCCTCTATCCCAAGCCCTGGTGGCCAGACAACAGCCTGAGCAGACCCTTTCTAAAGAATGTCCACTGCAGCTTTGTATAAAATAGGAAAAAGTGAAAAATTACCTAATTTTTCATCAGCAAGGTAACAGAGCAATGGAGGAGGGTGCCTGCCCACAGTGGAATATTCCTCATCCATTGAAGAGAATGTCCTCACTGACAGTGGACTGGGAGGACAGCCAGAGAGGTTAAGGGACTCATCTCAGATCATACTTGTGCCTCCCCTTGGCTCCCAGTCCTGGCCTTCCTACCTCCCCCTAGAATGCCCAGTAGGGTTAAGTGTCATAGCGTCAGATAGCAAGAACCCCAACATACCCGCTACCATGATCAGCACTAACGGTAAACGAGAGGGTCAGTGGCTATAGGTTAAGGAGTGACTTGGCCTCAGCTAAACCTGGGTTCAAATCTTGAGCTGGCAAAGCCCCCCAGCTTTCCACACCCTCCCAGTGTGGCACCTACCAAAGCAGAAGTTATGGCTTTGTGGTGGTCTGGGGGATAGGCTTCACCTAGCTCCCCCACCCCCCAGCCTTCTCTGGCTGGTGCAGAGCAGTAGCACGAAGACTGAGTGTCTGAAAGCCACCAAGAGACCACTGGGCCAGGAGAATCCTGCAAGGCAAACTGGGGAGGACACAGCCGTGACCACCGGGGATTTATGATCAGCACCAGATGCTGACCTCTCAGTGCCTGTCAGCACGCCTGTCTGAGTGTTCCTCTTCCCTAATGACTTGGCTCTAGAGAAATTGCCCCAAACTAAAGTAGACCATGAAAATAAAGGGGAACCCCAAACTCCCGAAGCAGGATCTTCAACTAGAAAGTCAATTCAGTTATAGAAAAACAACATTAAGTTTCTTGTGACTCAGTGGCCTGAGAGTCCTTGCCATTTCAATGACCATGTTTCCAAGTTGGTTTGATTTGGAATTCTTGGGATGGTTCACCCTAAAAAGAACCCAGTAGCCTCTTATGGTTTCTGCAACAGGTGGGGTGGTGACAAGTGCCCCCATCCCATGGAAGACTCGCATCAGCACCCTGAGAAGTGGTGGCTGATGATTCCAAGGAAAGTGGATGGCTTTATTAATCATAACCACAAACTAAAGGCTGTGTGTTTTCTCTAAGAGTGGAGTGAGAGATTGCCTTGTCTCCTGCTGCTCCCACGGTATAATCAAGGCATCAAGCTAAATTAAAGGAAATGCCATCTTCCCGTGACAGCAGGTGCAAAATTACCTCTAATTATGAATTTGCTAGGTACAACAGTGACTCTGCGTGAATTATAACATTGCATTCGTTAAAACAACCATTTAGGGTCTCACTTACCTTGACATGTGTACAGGATCTCAGAATCCAATAGTGAGTTCATTTCAAATCGTCCACTGTGCTCTCAGAGAGCTGCATTGGTCTGACAATTTGTGACCTGAAACCTTTGTTTAAAGTATACATTTCAGAGCAAGGAATGCTATGTCTGAGTCCCAGATTTACTATGGACTGGTGTGTGACTCGAACAAGTTGATTAAGCTTTTCAGGGCTCAGTTTCATCATCTATAAAAGGAGGGGGCAGAACTTCTCAAACTTTGATGTGCTACATAAAATGTGGGCCACAAACCGTGAAGAGAAGGGTCTGGGAGCTTGTTGGAAGTGCAGCTGTGTGTTATAATAGTAGGCGATATTTACTGGGTACTTTCTCTGTGCTAGGCGTTGTGCAAATATTCTTCTCCATGTATTGCCTCATTTAATTCTCATAAGAATCCTACAGAGGGGGTACTGTTAATATCACCCACATTTTATAGACAACGAAAGCAAGGATCATGGATGTAGTGAACCATACCAAGGTCATTTGGAGGGCAGAGCTGGGATTTGATCTGGCTCCGTTGCTCATATACTTAACAGCCACACTCACCTCCCAATTTAGCTTTTGGAAAACTCAAACTCTTTCTGGGTAAAGTTGTGGTGTTTAATTATCTATGGAGCTGCAGTATACTAATAACCAGTTAATGTGACATTAATTCTATCACATTCTTTCCCAGAGTTGTATCATATTAGGTGGTGAATTGGACTGATTGTTTGTTTCTCCAGAATTTATATGTTGGAATCCTAGTCCCCAGTGTGATGGCATTAGGAGGTGGGGCTTTTGGGGGGTGGTAAGATCACGAGGGTGGAGCCCTCATGAATGGGATTTGTGCCTTTATTAAAGAGGCTGCGGGAGCTGCCTTTCCTCTCTTACCATGTGAGGACACAGCCATTAACAGAAGCTGGCCATCTGCAACATGGACAAGGGCCCTTGCTGGGACTCAACCATGCTGACATCCTGAGCTTGGACCCGCAGCCTCCAGAACTGTGAGAAATAAAGTTCTAGTGTTTATAAGCCACCCCGTTTATGGTATTTTGTTTTAACAGCCAGGAAAGACTGGGACAGATGGATTAACTAACATTTCCCCATCAAGGGGCATTTTGGAGCGTTCCAATTTTTCCCTATTGTAAACAGTGCTGCAATAAACATACATGTATATGCACTTTGTTGGAAATGCAGAATCTCAGTTCCTACCCCATGCCTACTAGTTTCAAGCTATAATGTGCATTCAGATCATTTGGGGATGGCGTTAAAATGCAGATTCTGACTTAGTAGATCTGGAGCGGGGCCCGAGATCCTGCATTCCAGCAAGCTCAAGGGTGATGCTGCTGCTGCCTCTGCACAACCTACATTTTGAGGAGCGAGGCTCCAAGATCCCTTCTAGCTGTGTATTATATAGTAGGTGATATTTATTGGGTGCTTCCTCCGTGCTAGTGTGACTATGGGATGGATTCCTGGAAGTCCCCTGCCTGGAGCAGAGGATATGCATGTTACATTTGGATAAATACTGCCTAACACCGGGGCTCACAGTTGGAACATTAAAATCAGAGCTCCTCATTGAGTGGTGGAATTTTGAATCCCAAATTTCTCTCAGCAAAAATCCTTACCCCATTTTTCAAATAGCAAAATTATTACCTGTGAAGATGGACTCTCCTTTTGATTTTTCCCTCTAACCAAAATGTCAATCCCATTGGGAAACAGTGATATGTCTTAAAACTTGGGGGGAAAAAAGGGAAGAACAGGAAGTCATGAAGCTAGAATATGTTGAGCTTATATTTGTTGAGCTCGATTTCTGAAAAGGCAAACCCCATATTTGGGAAAATGGAATTGCTTGGTTTCCCTGTTTTCTCCAAATAATTAGCCTAAACCTCAAAAGACCCTGTCTAGGGCAGCTAAAACTTCAGGAAGAAAAAGTGTGAAGGCTCACTTTGATGAGAAGACCGAACTCCAAATGGTTGTTTGGGGAACCGGCTGAGGCTTCTGGCTGAAACTCAAGATGTTATACATTTGCCTACATATTTAATACTGTGCTCAAGTTCCCAAGCCTTCTTTGATGGATTTTTGTTTTATTTGTGAGTCTGGGTATTTCTTCCTTCTATAAATGGTTATTTCTCTACACAGATACACGTGGGAGAGTATTTAATTAGAATTGAAAATGTTTTGAGCATGTTAAGTACAATCTAAGTGATAAGTATCATGATCTTTTAAATGCTACAATAAGCATTATAATACATGCCTAATTCACTGATGAGCACTTAGCATGTCTTTGACAAATTCGTAATAAATTGCTCAAAAGAGCCCTTTAGAAAGTGTCATTTCACACTATATAACTCTACCTCTGATATTTCTCAACCTTGTCTATCTGCAGAAATGGGAAATTTTCTTGAACATTTTTCTTAACTGATTCTGATTTATGGGCTTCGGTGGAAACTCCCAGGGACTTGTTGCAATATACTGTAAATGAAATCTGCTAGCTACACAATTTGAAAAGTGAAGGCTGTAGTCTCCAAGTTTTCAAAAGCAGCCCATTTCACCTAGACAATGAATTATGGGATCCGTGAGTACATAGAAAGCCCGACTCCTGCACTTGGTATGTATCTTCAAGGGAAAAGCTGTATGAATCTTATGAAGACTATCCCCAGCCCAGATGTCATCTGGAGGGCATTAAGAGAAGATTTGTAGCAATTTAGTTGATTGTTAGTGTTAAGGCTAGCGATTCCTTAGTATCAAAGTGCTCAATAAATTCTCCCTATGCCAAGATCTCAAGCTTTGCAATTAAATTGGGGTGTAAGTAAAAGATGTTTTGAAAATTAATTAAAGTTTTTTTTTAAAGGCATTAATTTAAGAAAGTCTGTGGCTACGTAGTAACTCTTAAATTACTTGAAAGTGGAAAAAAAGCAACACTGGGTTTGGCAGGATCATTTATTTATTTCCTAGTATGTGCCTCAAGCTGGATGTTCTCACTGCAAGAATTTTTTTCTTTATCGAAGTATAATTCACATATCATGCCTTTACTCCATTTTATGTGTACAATTAAATGGTTATTAGTAAATTTACCAAGTTGTACAGCTATTCACATAAATCAGTTTTAGAGGATTTCCTTCCCCCTATTGAGACCCCTAATTCCCTTCCCCAAATACATTTCAAGCATGCCCCTCCCCTCCACAGTGCTCACCACATCCCTCAGATGTGGGTCTACCCCCTTGCCCCCGAATCCCTAGTGAACACCACCACCATTTGAGCACCATAGTGTTAGTCAGTACCAATTTGACGGCGAGTAAAAGTGGGGCCCATTCTTCCGGGCTTGTGTCACTTCACTTCAAATAATGGGCTCAAGCTTAATCCAGGATAATATAAGCGGTGCTAGCTCATTGTCATTTCTTAAAATTGAGTAATATTCCATTGTGAACATATACCAAATTTTAACAATCCACTCATGAATTGACTGGCACTTGGGCTGTTTCCACGACCGAGCAATAGTGAATTGTGCTGCCATAAACATTCGGGTGCAGATGTCTTTATCATAGACTGTCTTATGCTCTTTTGGGTAGATGCCTAATAATGCTATTGCTGGATCGAATGGTAAATCTATTTTTAGCTCTTTGAGTACTCTCCAAATTCTTTTCCACAAAGGTTGCACCAATTTGCAGTCCCATCAGCAGTGTAAGAGTGTTCCTGTCTCTCCACATCCTCACCAGCATTTGTTGTTTTGGGATTTTTTGATAGAGGCCAGTCTCACTGGGGTTAGG